>PVKS010023610.1:0-32193 GCA_004027875.1 Aplodontia rufa | reverse complement strand
TTGGTATATATCTTGGCCTAGCCCATCTTGGAATGGCATGTCATAGTATGTATAATTGTGGAGTGGATCGTCTCATGGGAGACAAAATATTTCAGTTTCAAATTATTGTAACACATGAGATGGGTCATAACTTGGGCATGGATCATGATGAAAAAACATGCACCTGCGGGCAGCCTGAATGTATAATGTTTCCACATGAATCACATGCCACAAAATTCAGCAATTGCAGTTATGCCTCATATTGGAATGAAAGATTCACCTGTATGTATAATATACCAATACAACAGGCCTTCTTGGATAAGAATCGCTGTGGGAACAGTGTGGTTGAAGAAGGAGAGCAGTGTGACTGTGGAACATTGTGTGATAAAGATCCGTGTTGTTCAGAAACCTGCCAACTGAGATCTGGGGCAGCTTGTGCTTCTGGGCTTTGTTGTAAAAACTGCCAGATCATGCCATCAGGTACAGTGTGTAGAGAGGAGGACAATGAGTGTGATCTTCCAGAGTGGTGCAATGGCGCTTCACCTGAATGTCCAGAAGACGTCTACGTGCAGGACGGGCTGCCCTGCATGGACGGTGCTGGCTACTGCCACGAAAAGAGATGCAATGCGCGTGATGAGCAGTGTAGACAAATTTTTGGCAAAGATTCCCATAGTGCAGTAGAAAATTGCTACATGGACTTGAACACCCGAGGTGACCGTTTTGGAAACTGTGGTCTGGGTTATAGAAAGTATATAAAATGTCATGTCTCAAATAGCCTATGTGGGAGAGTTTACTGTCAGAATGTGACAAAAATTCCCCAGTTGATAGATCACTCTACTATGCGTTCGATTAGCTCTGGTGGTGTCTCCTGCTGGAGTACAGACTATCATTTTGGGATGACCATACCAGATATTGGGGCTGTGAAAGATGGCACAGAGTGCGGTGTAAAACATGTGTGCATCCGCCGGAAGTGTGTCACTATGTCATACTGGGATAGTGATTGTACATCACTGACCTGTAACATGCAAGGGATCTGCAACAACAAACATCACTGCCACTGTGACTCCAACTGGAAGCCACCCAACTGCACGAAAGAAGGTAATGGAGGGAGTGTTGACAGTGGGCCACCCCCTGTGAGCCCTGTGAATAAAACTGGTCCAACTACTGTGACACCAGAGAATGAAACTGGCCCAACCCCTAGGACTCCTGCAACCCATGCAACCCCTGTGAGACCAGTGAGCAGAACTGCAGCAGAGAAATATGCATCATTTTTATTTCCACTTTTACTTTTGCTTTTGCTTTCGGTGCTTTTGCTTTGGTCGAAGCCCCAAACATCAGTTAAAAAAGAACAGGCAGGCCCTGAAAGGGAACAAGAGATGGCAGAGCCGGGTCCTGAAACTGCGCCCTAGTCAGAACAGATCAATGTTGAAACTTTACCTGGGACAGAAGAGCAACATTTCGCAATTTAAGGAAATGATCCCAATCCTCAATGGAAATTTCTACACATTAACTTTTTGCATCCTGGCAGTAGAAATGTTATTGCACATGTTAGAAACCATGGACAAAAAGGTCCAGGGATCACTGTTTCAGGATCCTAAACATTCACCATACAATAAATGCAATTCCTAAGCACACTCTTTCTTTTCATGATTTCAAGTAATTTTGTGGTTCATTTTGTTATTTCATAATGTTTGCTGTACTAGGGATTGAATTCAGGGCCTTGCACATGCTAGGCCACTGACTGCACCTCACTCCTAGCCTTACTAGTTTCTTTTTCATGCAAATTGTTCTTTGTGTTTCCTGAGCAAAGGTTCTCTGCTTGGATTGATTGTGTGCCTGAATGTGTGTGAGACTCTGTGTGTGTGTTTGTGTGTGTGTGTTTGTGTGTGTGTGGGTATGTGTATTCCTCATCTCTCAATTCCAGACCACATTCCCTTTTTCACTCTGCTTTGTCACATGGAGAGAGAAATCCACAATCACACCTCTTGGCCAGGCCTCCCTAGGGGATTCTGCCCATGGGGGATCTAGAGGGAGACTGAGGACCTGTGAGAACTGTTTGCAGTTTGCATCAGCAGCACCTCAGCTGCATCTTTCACCTAGGCAGCAGCAGTAGCTTTCAGTCTGCACCTTATTCCTGTGTACATTTAGTAACTTCCAGAAGCACAAGTATCATCATCCCAGAGACACAGCACAGCCACCCACAATTTAATTTCAGAGTCCTAGTAAGTCCTGGTTCTGAGACCTCTACCAGATTCAGAGTTTTCAGTACCAAGGTGGCTGCACCTCTCCTCAGAGGTTGGGGTCCTAGACCATGGGACTTATTCCTAAGCTCTGGGTTTAAACATTTCTAACCTCTTCCTGTTGATCTCCAGTCCTAATTGTGAGAGTTCTACCTTCTACTTAGTATTTTGTGCTTATGTTAGGGATGTGGTTTCTTATTTTGTGACTGGATACTGGGTACTATAGAACTTACTTTAGTATGATGGAGAATGCAGGACGAAGTCAGTCATTAGAAGATCTGAATTTTTTCACAATTGCCATTTACCATTTTGGGAAAATAATTGAAACTTAGACAAAAGGTCTTTGCAATCTCTGCTCAGAAAAATAGCACTTACCACTCAAATCTTTTGCGAAGTTGTTTATAAAAATTAGAATATATTTACAATAATGTGTAGGTTGTCATGCATCTAAGAAAGTTATGCTTTCTCTGGGGAAAAAGACCTAAAAACTCTCTATTTAACCCAAACATTTGCATTTCATGGTTATCAAAGAACTGGGGAGGCAATGAGGACTCAATGAAATACAATTCAAACTGGAAAACAATTCTGAAGCGAGTTGAATTTTGATAGATGTTCTTTGCTGTAGACCTCTACTGGTGCTGATAGTCAATTAATGTGGTTTGGCCCAGTGAGAGAACAGGATCTCAGCTGGGAAACAGAGAAATTCCAGTCCACTCCAGTGACTTCCAAGGACTGAATTTATAAATTAGACATCTGGGAGATTTCTACTTGTAATCATTTTTCCACTAGTCCCATTTGCTGTACACGAGGTTGTTGTGGGTTATTGGTAGTCTAGTCTGAAATTTCTGAAAGGTATATTTTCCTAAAACTATCTTATAATTTGGATAAAAGATATTGTAAAGGAGGGGCTTGTCTCAAGCAAATTCACTGTTTCTTCATTAGGACACTCTTTATATATTGAACTTTTATTTGGAAAGAGGCTGAAGAGCTAGACTGTAAACCTTTCAGTGATAGACATTAGTTCCCATAATCCCTCAAAACTGAATTCTTGTCCCATACAATCCACTGTGAAATTCTAGCAGGCTTATATCTTAGCAATATCTTATCAGCAAAGATTAGTCCCAAATGTACAAGAACTTGATCACCTCTGACCTAGCTTAACCCAAGGTTAATTTAGGTGATCACCTCCTTTTTTCATCTTCCCAACAGAGGAATTGGGAAATGTGTAGTGGAGACACTTGGTGATTCTGTGGTTGTGTTTAGGCACAATTTTCTGCATACAGGAAAATATTGCTATACCTACTGTTATGGTTTGAATGTCTCCTCCAAAACTCATGCTGTAATATCATTGCCATGAAGAGGCAGATCTTTTGGGGATTCTTAGGCAGGGCCATCATGATAGATTAAGGCTCCTATCATGAGAGTTGGTTGGTATCACAGGACTGGCTTTCTTAGAAAAGCAAGCTCCATCTCTGTCATGCACCTTCTCCAGTCCTCCCATCTGCAGTTATCAGATGTTGTTCCAGGAAGGCCTCATCTCATGCAGCCCCTCAATCCACAAGCTCACAGCCTCCAGAACCATGAGCAACAAACTTATTTTCTCTATAAATTCCCCAGTGTGTGGTATTCTGTTACAGCAGCACAAAGCAGGCTAAGTTGCATGGTGAAAGAAAAAAAAAATGGAACTTGTTATTAGAATGTAAAAAAGGAAGAAAGACAAGAGAAAATTATAAGTAGGATAGAAATGTTTCCAAAACTAGAACTAGAGTACCTGAATTTATGACTATGATTAATATATCTTAAAATGTGAGAAAATATACAAAATATAAGAAAGAATATGGAATATCCTCAGTGAAATGAAAATTATCTGATTGACATTTTAGAACTAAATATTACAAATATAATAAGAATTCAGTGGATGTGTTGAATAGTTGATTTTATAGCTTAGGTATACTGAAATACTTAACTGGAAGACAGGCCAATGGAAAAACACTGAGGCATACAGAAAATGATGTGTGAAACGAAGAAGATATCAGGTGTGTGAAATAGTAAAAAATTTTGATTCCTAATAATGGAATGCAGGAGAAAGGGCAATGAGAATTGAATGCAAGTAATATTCAAAGAGCTGTTTGTCAGTATTCTTAAAATAGAAGCAAGAGTCCATCCCACTACTTCATACTGGATTATATATTTCTCAGAATCATCACTAGGTTTTTTAATTTTATTTCTTCGGTTTGCAACCTCTCCAATGATCTGTCTTCAGGTCTGCTATTTTTTGCATGTGCTTATTCAAATCCTCCCTTGATCTCCTCTATTATTTTTAAATATCTGGTGGATATACTTTTCATCTCCGATATTTTTATTTGGTTCTTGAATATAATTTATCTCTTTTTTCATACTCTGAGTGTCTTTTTGTATACCCTATATGTGGTCAGAATGCCCTGTAGTCAGTGAGGAATTTCTTAGTTCTATTTTTTAACTGCAGGGTTTGGTATTTTTCACATGTACAATCATACTATATGTACAGAAATTATCAAAACCATTGCATTCCACCGTGCATTTTTTATATCTACTTTTTTGTCTAGTTGAACAGAGTGAGTACTAATTTGCATCTAGTACCAGCCTTATTAGAACTGAAGAGATTTGAACTCCTTGTCTATTCCTGATCTTTCAGGTGAAACATTTGTTTTTTTCGGTATTGATTATAACAGCTCTAGGCTGAGCGCAGTTTACGGAATTGCAATATGTGTCTGAAATGGTGATGTCCAGATGAAAGAGTCTGACTCACACTGTGTGTGACCTCCCAGCCCAGGACATGCTGCACAATGCAATCTTGAGATCCTGTCCACCCCATGTTCTACAAAGCAACCTGATGGCCAGGTGTAGCAACTCAGATTCAATAGCCTCTGAGAATTAACTTTATGGCTGTGCCCAAACTCTTTCTCTTGCAGGCACTAACAGGATGGCCTATACTCAGTGCCTTGGTCCACAAAATCTGAGACATAGTTGTGTGCCCTTTCTAAACCTCCTGAGGCCTACAAACCAGTAGTATAGCCCAACTCACACACTTAAGTCTTGGAAGTTGCAGAGTAGACTAGTGTATCCTCTTTTATCCCCAGTAAACAATTGGGATGATCCTTCCCATCTACCCACACCCTAGGAGGTCTTTCTTGAATGGCTTACCTGTCCCTGTCCCTCAGACTTACACTTAAGCCCTCAAAAAGGACAGGAACTCTTCTTGGGCCCACTAGAGCATCCCAACTACTCTAGGCCTTTGATGCCAGCAGATAACCTTTCCCAGGCCATCAGGAGTTGTGCCCTGGCTACCCAGGCCAATAGACGAGTCTCACTCCCATACAGCCCTCAAAATTTAATAGGTTCCCTGACTCCAAGAAGAATACGATACCCAGCATAGCTCTGCTTCAGACCTGAAGGTGAAATGAAGTGTACAAGACAAGGAAAAGCAGAATCAATTCATCAGCACTAGGCCAGCCTTACCACAAATATTTAAGGGAGCTTTGCTCATTAAAATAACAGGATAGTAACTACTATGGAGAAAACATAAGAATGTATAAAGCTCAATAGTAGCTCAGATAACAAAACAGGATAAGGGTCAACCTTTATCAATCTAGAAACCAACAAACACAAGAGAGGAAAAACAAAAGTTATGCAAAACTAAGAAAATGACAGGAATAATTCCTTACCTATCAATAATATGTTTGAATGCAAATACTTTAAATTCCCCAATTAAAAGATTCGAACTGGCTGAAAAATGAGGGGGGGAAAATGTCCTAAAAATATGCTGCCTATAAGAAATTCACTTGGCTGATAATGAGATTCAGGGCCAGCAAAATAAAGGGATGGAAAAAAAGTATTCCATGCAAGCAGAAATGAAAAGCAAGAGCAGGATTAGCTATTCTTATACAGCACAAATATTTCTACTTTGCATATGGGAATCTCACAAGACTTCCTTTGAGAGTCAAAGAGTGCAATACAGAAATTGGGGATGCATTTGTTGGTTTTTCCTCACTAGCTCTACCACTACCTTGTGCATATTTGGCAAAGACATTTAGTTGCCCAGATCTCTGTTTCCTTTTGTGCAGATGAAAGACTGCACTGGGCCAAGCTAGGATTCACGTTGGTTCTAGTTTTCTATGACAATAGTGTGGTTTAAAGTGGACAAGAATATTGAAATTCAATAATACATATTTCAGGTTACTGATGTCCTATACCACTTGGATTGTCACTTGACCCCTTTATCTTAGGAGTTATAATAGAAGCATCACATTAAAATCATTTTAAGGTGGAGGAGGTAACATGAACCTGTAGTTCCCAGCTATGCAGGAAGCTGAGGTACAAAGATCACATGAGCCCAGGAGTTTCAGAACAGACTAGGCAGCATAGTAAGACTCCATCTCAAAAAACAAATAAACCACAACAACAAAAAAACATCTTAAGAGGCTACTCTTTCAAGGTCAGAAATAGCCTCTTAACCTACTCATGTAGAGACATACTAGTAAGAGTGTTCCAGTGTTAAATATTTCATTTGCTTTGTCAGAAGTGAAATTCAATGAAGCATAAAAAATTGTATGCAGAGCTTTTTCAATTTTTATCACATTTTGTGGATTATAAATATTTTTATAATCAATCACAACAGATTGATCATTTGAAAAAATAATCTAAGAATGAGCTATTAAATAATGAGAACACATTTAAAACATTGTAATTCTATATCATCATAAATGTAAATTTAAAAACCAACACAAAGCATGAAGAAAACTTCAGCCAATACTTGTCGTGCCATGTATGTCTGAAAAATTATTTTCCACAAGCAGCTTAAAGAGAGAAGTAAAAAAAAAGGATAATAAAGAATATCTGAGCAATAATTTTTTGGACTAGTGATTCTATCACACATATTCTCCCTGGTGCACAGTTTAATATAAAGCTTTGTCATAGAATGGCAGAAAGCCATGAAAGCTCTCACACAATATTCCATAATCCCTCTGATGAACCTATTTAAAGAATAATCATTAAAGAATTCTTTCCAGTATAAAGATAATTAATTATGCTGCTAAACATGGAGAAGAGAACAACATAGAGATATCTAAAATGGCACTAGTTTAGCTGGGGATGGAGCTACATGTCTATAATAACAGCAATTCAGGAGGCTGAGGCAGGGGGATCTCAAGTTCAAGTCCAGTGTGTCTCAATGTTTTTAAGGTATAAAAACAGATTTTCTTGTTAATGAATGGGTTATCCATACAGTGCCTTTTTCTGTTTTTATCAAAGATATTGAAGTTGAATCAAATAGTTTGGGTTCTGTATAATGAATTATAATCAAATTTTAATATACATCATAACAAAACAAAATTAAAATGAAAATACATAATGCTCTTCTGCATTTATCTTCTTTGTTATAAAGTACTATATAGGAAAATGGAAATTAAACAGACATGTCCTTGGTTCTCAAACAAAATATGTACTACATTGTCAAAAAATAAATAGGAACTATTGCTATTGATAGCAAGTAACAATATTTTCTCATTTCCTATTTTTTCTGTATCATATTTTGAAAAAATATATTTAAGTAAAAATAGGGTGGAAATTTACCTCCGTGGCATAGCATCCCTGAACTCAATTCCCATTATGAAAAAGGGAAAAGAAGTTATACTCTCTAAAGACAAATAAAGAGATCCACCTACAAGAAGGTCAATCAATACAACAAATCTCCTATAAAGCTTAAGGCAAATATGCCAGAAGGGAAGTAGTATTAACTCCTTGAAGGCTTTAATAATGACACTTATGAATGGCATATATTATAAAGGCATTGTATCTTTCCCAGGTTAGAGGTTAAGTAGGGAGCATGGAAAGCAATGAAAAGCATTTCTTACGAGAATTACAATTGCTTAAATTATTTTGTTAGGATGCCTTTTATGTCCTCTTTTGAGGCAAACTATCTCATTTAAATAACAAGAATTTTATTCCCAACATTGGAACATATCACTGACTTTTTGGTTGAGATTGGATGAATTATTTGGATTGCATTAGGCACCATGTTGTACAAACTACACATGCCTTTGGGCCCCAGAATCATACTTGTTTCCATGAGATACATATACGATTTGATATGAGCTGAAGAATGAAGAACAATTCATTCCATAACTTAGGCTGAATGTGGGTAATAAAAACACTGAATGAAAGAGTCGGTACAATTGCACTATTTGAATTCTCCCTTTCTCTCTGCTCTCTCCTCCTCCATACCCAGGGTTCTATACACCCAAATTAAATGAGCAAAGGATACAACACCTTTGCTTGAATGGGTTTCACAGTGAAATAGGAATTACTATGCATGTCTTCATATTTATCATATTTTACTATATAAACAACACATTGATATGTAGTTCTGAACACATAAGCTTGGGGAAAGAGTTAATTGTGCTAGAAGAGATATATTTCAGTTTAATAAACAGTATTTTGTGGGGAGGGATATTGGCAAAAGTATTTTGTTTATTGTATGCTTGTATGAATAGGTAACAACAAATCTCATCATGATGTATACTTATAATGCACCAGTCAAAAATGTGAAGAATAAAAACCGGCAGACAGATATGATGATGAACATGGATGTAAAAATATCTCAATAAAATACTTGCAAATTGAATTGAAGAGCACATTAAAAAGAAAAAAGACTTTTGTGAGCTAGATATCAACCAAAACAACAATTGTTAAAATTACTGTTGATATCAGCAATGTATAGAGAAAAAAAGAGTAATAATTTGCACCTGAATGTGGATGCACCAATTTGTTTACACAGCATATCCGGTTATTTGAAATATGCCTCCAATATTTATTCAGTATTAAAAAAACAAATAAAAATGTCAGTTTTACTAAATGATACTCAGTGAGTGACTATTCAGTATTTGTAAAGAAGAAACAAATCATCTGCAACTTTTCATTGCCTGGTGGTGTGTTATGGTTTGGATATTAATGTCCCCTGAAAAGTTCATGTGTTGGGCAATGCAGGAATGTTCAAAGGAGTGATGATTAGATGAAGACAGCTGTAACACCATCAGTGGATTAATCCACTTGATGGATTAATAACGTGAATGACCCATTGGGAGGGAAACGTAGGCAATTCTGGCATAACTGGAGAAAAAGTATTACTGCATTCATGGCATAGAACCATAACTATCCCTGGTGTCTTCCCCACTCTTGCTCACTCTGTCTGCTTCCTGGCTACCATGAGTTGAACAGAATTCCTTCTCCATGCCCTTCTGCCATGACATCCAGCTCACTTCAGGCCCAGGGGAATGGAGCCAGCAGACCATGGACTGAATATCTGAAACCTTGGACCAAAATAAAGTTTTACTCTAGGTTCTTCATGTCATGTATTTTGTTCACAACAATAAGAAGCTGACTAATAATATTCCTCTACTGGGTATTTTTCCAGGGGATTTAGAATCAGCACTTTACAGTGACAGCAAAATCTGTGTTCACAGCAGCTCAATTTATAATAGCTAAATTATGGAAACAACCCAGATGACCCTCATTGGATGAATGGATCCAAAAACTGTGGTACAAATATACCATGGAGTTCTACTCAGCAATTAGAAACAATGATTTTGTAACCTTTCAAGGTAAATGGATGGATATGGAAGAAATCATGCTGAGTGAAGTCAGCATAACCCAAAGAATCAAGGGTCGAATGTCTTCACTCATCTGTGGAGGCTGGAGTTATACCTGGACCATTGTGAAAGATGGTCAAGTCTCATATATTAAACCCTGATAAGGTGTAGTGACATATAACCTAAGGCATTCATAGAGATGTATTGGAAAGGGTGGGTAATTGAGGGGGCTTTCAGGGGTAAATCTAAAGTTTAGAATATAAATATATTGTTTTATTCTAAGTATCTTTGATTGTTCAACAAATAAACTTCTTAATAAAAAAAGAAGCTGACTAATGCTAAGTGCTTTCTAAATATTTGTAATTCGTTACTAGCATGATGTTTATGATGATAAACTCCTTTTATAACTCCAAACATTCTCTCCACAAGTTCATCACAGTAGCATTTCAATGACTGAACAGACAATTCTGTCACTCTCCCTCTGAACATGCTTCTTTTTATGAATTTGCCACAACTGTTCCCAGGATGCAGAGGATAGAACTGTAGCTATCCAGATACTGGTTGGATGAGTTCACATTATAAGGAAGGGACTTTAAATCTGAGCAGTGTAATAAGGAATATAACAGTTATAATAAGTTTAAAGCTAATATTAGCCCCAACATTTGTGTCTATTTCTCAATTGGCCCAGATCGCCAAGGTAAGGAAATGATATTAATTCTCAAACTCCAGGAACTGATGCATGGACCAAGGGACCTTTATACTGCACTTGCACAACTGATACTTGGTGATCAAGTTAGGATATAGGGATCATGGGAATCTTGTGTTGGCTGCTGTATATGATGACTGCTAATGAGTGGATGGTTTTATAAAAGATTTACTGTGAAGTCTCAGGTCAATGGAATACAAAAAGTTTCATTGCCTGTGCTTAAGTTAACCCATTTCTGTCTAAGGTGTGACTTTCTTAATTCGACCTACAATTCTATTACTTTTCAAAATGTTGACTGGTAGAACTGCCTCAAATTTTTTATAGCCTCATTCCAGATCTTATTTGGTTAGGGTATTGTTGGCATAAGATGAACTGCAGTTTTAAAGTATAGAGTTTGAAAAGTTTGGATTCATGTAAACTTCCATGGAAACTATGACCACGATCAAAATAATGGTGCTCAGTACCTTGAATGCACCCATGGTTTCATGGATCCGTTAAACATCCAAAGTTCCCTCTGGCCTCTTGTAACTCCTCTCTCCTACCCCTTCCCGCACCCCCTTCTCATTTTTAATATGCAGGAACTTTTTGTTTGGCTTATTTTACTGGGCATTAATATTTAGATGTTCATCCTCTTCCTGTGTGTTTTAAACTGAAAATCTTTTTCTTACTCAGTAACATTCAAATATATGTTTCTACCATATTTGTATGTCCATTCACCTGTTGATGAATATTTAAGTCATTTCTACCTGGGGCTTCTTACAAACAAAGGTACTATGAACATTTTTGTACAAGTTTGTTTTTGTGGTACCAGGAATGGAACCCAGGATCTTGCTCAATCTGGGTAAGTCCTATACCACTGAGTTACATCTCTTCCCCTTTTTTAAAAACTTCTCTTTTTAATTTTTGAGTTAGATCTCACTAAGTTACCCATGCTTGTCCAATATTGCAATCCTCCTACCTCAGCCTCCCAAACAGCTGGTGTCTCCGTGTATGCTTGTACACAAGTTTTTGAATAGATGTATATATTCATACCTGCTTTAAAAATGCCTGGGAGTGGGAAGTCTGGTTCATATGTTAGATATATCCTTCATGTTTAAAAAATGGGCCAACTTCCCAAAGTAATTGTATAATACCAGCAAGGACAGAGATTTCTCATCACAATATTCTACAATTCAATATGCTAGATCACAATCCTTTTCAGGGATGACCACAAGAGCTGTTCTAGCTCATTGTTTGCATATAAATGGCTTAAGAACATGATTCATGCTGAAGAAGCTTTGTTAGTCATTGATGGCCCCTTTATGGAGCTGGTTCCTTCATATCACATTGCTCTGATATGTACAAATCTTTGTTCCCAACAGTTCCGTGGTCCTGGCAAAGCTCCCAGTCTACCATATGATGCCGGTTCTGTGGTCAGTGGGTATGGAGACGATAAAGTACTGTCCTCTTCTCAAACTAGGAACACAGCAAGGATTGGAGTTCGATTTTAGCCCCCACAGAGCATGGCAGCTCACACCAACATCCTCCATCTATTCTCCTACACCAGCATCTGGTCCAGTAACCACACCTGTTCATCAGATTGTTGTCAACAACAAAATTATACAACAATGTCCCCTGGTTCCAAACTTTAGAAGTGATTTTGTATCTATAGTGGGCACCTCCATCCTTGGCTTTAGAGAAAGATAGGAATAACTTCATTCCAACACTATCTTATTTTTCTAGAGCCCACATCTCATACCCAGAACATCTCAGACTGCTAGAAGTGTAAACTCCAATTGCTGATCTCTTTCAACTTAGATGTGGAATTCTCAGCCTTCGTTCCCTTGGTTTTTCACTTTCATTGCAATTCTGAGACAAGGAATAGATATCACTAAACTTAAGAGGTTTTATTAATATTCAATTTTACAATATTGTTATATTCTTGCAACCTTCAGATATCTCATTATTATTCATTATTATTTATTTATTAGTATTTATACATGGCCAGGTACCTAAAAATAACTATAGAACCTCATGAAAGATGTTAAAATTAGTACTTAAATACAGACTTTTGTATTTCCATACCCCAATACCCTGGTATTGATATTTATATTATTTTAAATAAATATTTGTAACTATAACTATTTTTTATAATGTAAAGTTTCATAGCATTCATGTTCTGTTCTGTAGCCACAACTCCCACATTCACCAACATTAGTTCTGTGTTCTTAGAATGGTTCCAATATTATCAGTTCAGTACAGCACCATTCTCAAATTGGTATCTGCCAGGTCTCCATGTAAGTGCTTCATGAATATGTGAATTAAATTTTTCTTCAAGTGCTTGCATGAACATTGATGTTATAATGATACCTTAAGTTTTGGAACTCAACAAAACAAGAACAGAAAAGGGTTAAATATGTAACTAATGCATTCAATCCAAGCAAAGGTAAAAGATTCTTTGGTTTACTATTATGAGAAAAAGTAAAAGGGATGGGAATGTGGCTCAGGAGTTAAGCACCCCTCAGTTCAATCTGCAGTACCAAAAAAAAATTAAAAATCATTAATTATAAAAGTATAATATTAACTTAATAAAAAGCACCACTGTAGTGCTCATTCACTACACACACTTCAATAACTACTGGTGTAACACATATTACAAAGCAGTGTTCCAATCATTTGCATGCCCATAGTCATGAACCAAAGATGCAATAATAATTTGTTCAGCATTCTTTCAGAAACTGAGAAATTGCATACTCAAGTTAAAAACCCATTTAAAATGCTTATTTACAAATATGTATGTCTTTGGTCATTTGCTGTTACTATAACAGACCACCTGAAACCAAGTAATTTATAAGGAAAAGAGATTTTAGTGTCTTATAATTATGGTAACTGGAATGACCAAACAGCAAGGTATCAGCATCTACCACGGGTTCCCTGGCCATCTAACTAAATAGTGGACAAGCTGGCACATTGGAAAGGAGCATGCACACATAGGAGGGGAAGTAAGAGACAGGAAGCAAGAGAATGAGCTGAAAAAACCAAACTCACTTTATAGCAACCTATCTTCCAAGTACTAATCTAGTCCCAGGAGAGCTGGAACTCTCAAGACACCATCAATGACATGACCTCATTACCTTCACTAGGCCCAACCTTTTAAAGATTCTACTACCTCTCAACATTGGAGACCAATCTTCTAGCCCATGAACTTTTGGAGGACAAAGCACATCCAAACCATAGTAACATATATACACACAGATGTTTTCAATTTGGATACTTACATGGATAAATTTCTTCTTTTGGGGAATCTCATATATGCAGAACAGCTTGTTTAACCCTTAACTCCACAATAAAACTGCTTGTAAGGCTACGTTGTACTGTGCATAACCAAAGAGGCACCTTTCACACTGTAGAACATATCAACAGCACTTCCTGGGATCATGTGGGGCACAAGCACCTGATCTTATGATCTACAACATGCAGAATAGGAATCCACCTCCTTACCTATTGCTGCCAAACTCTCTTAGAGAAGGATGTAAACTAACCCTGCAAACTGAAGCCAGCCTCCTACCACATGTGCACCCCTAGAGGAAATGATAGATGATGGATGTTGAAGCTACGTTCACTCAATGCAGTTTTCATTGCCCTGAGTAGTCATGGAATGTTGGAATGTACTCAATGAATCAAATTTTAAACCTGCATTCTCTATGTTCTGTATGGGCCTCCAAGTCAAAGCACATGGGAACTAGATAAAGGGGCACTGTCAGGCTCAATTTAGTCACATCCCTAACAAAACTTCAAAGAGTGTGTTCACCTTATTTATACAAGAGGATTAGAATTTGCACTCAGTTAAAAATATTACCACTGATGATCATGCACAATCTTATTGCAAATAAACTCCATTGTATATATTCTCATACAATCAGGGTTTCTCATGAGAAAATGCTTATGTCACTTTTTAAAAGAAATATATATTAAAGTTGTATTTCTTTAAAAATAGGAACAGTATTTTCAGGGGAATACTAAACCTAAACAGAATGAATGTCAACTTTGGGGATGCAAAAATAATTTTAATAAATAATTTCCATTGAGTGCATGATTACATGATTAAATTTTGAAATGTTGAAAATGCTCAGCCTCATGGCCTAATTCAGCCTGTGGTTTATATCACCTCTGTGGCTCGGATTTTGTTTTTTGTTTCAATTTAGTATTTGCAGTTCTTCCTCAGTTCCATAGCCTCCCTCCCACCAACTCATCATTAAATACCCAACGAGGTGTAAATTTTAGTTTTCTCTCTCTGGCCTCCCAGAGAAGCTGAGACTACAACCTTTAAATAAAACAGGAGTCCTCAGCATAGCAGATTTTTCTGAGACCCATATTTAGAATCACTTAATACAAAAATTATGGATTTTTATGTATTGTAACATAGGTGAAATTAACATTTTATTAATATAACAGTGTTGGATGAATTAATTTTAGTCCTTAAGAAATGTTGAAAAAACCAAATGCTTGAATACAATTATAACTAAATGATGTTTATATATCCATAATATAAATACTTGTATATTTTGATATCAAGAACATGTACATTGTGGATGAAATAAAACATGGAAGAATTTTTACATGCACAGGAATTTAGACTTTTTTTAATTTATCAGATAATTTTTCATTCACATTCTTTATTGGTGCATTAAAGTTCTACACAATAATAGGTTTTATTTTTACATATTCATACAAGCACACACTATAACAATATAATTTGTCCAAGATCCACCCAAGCAGTCCCAATTCCTTCTCCTGTCCTGTGGTGCCAAATATACTCCCCCATGCCATCTCTTTCCTCTCACCTGTTCTTTCTCCCTCTCCCCTTTCCTTTCCTCTTGTTCCTTAGTTCATCTGTTGATCTGTATTTGATTGGTTCTTTATGTAGTCTTTTCTTCCCTCCATTTTAGCCTAACTTCCACAAATAAGAGAAAACATACAACTTTTAAGTTTCTGACTTTAGCTAATTTCACTTAGCATGATGTTCTCCATTTCCATCCATTTGCCAGCAAAATGCCATCATTTAATTCTTTGTAATAGCTGAATAGAACTCCATTGTACGTATATACCACAATTTTTTAGTCATTCATTTAGTGTCAGGTATATGTGATGATTCTTTAACTTAGCCATTGTTAATTTGGCTGCTATGAACATTGATGTGCCTATGTCACTGTAGTGTGCCAATTTTAAGTTTTTTGGGGGAAGATCCCCAGGAGTGGGATAGCTGGGTCATATGGTGGTTCCTTCCCTAATTTGTTGAGAAATCTCCAGACTGATTTCCAAAGTGGTTGAATTAGTCTGCAATCCCACCAACAATGTAGAAGTGTTCATTTCTCCCCACAACCTGGCCAGAATTTATTATTGTTCATGATCTCAATCTTTGCCATTGGGACTAGAGAGAGATGAAATATTATTATTTCTGTTTTTATTTTTATTTTTAATAGAGAGCAGAACAGTGAAAGAGAGAGAAAAAGAGAAAAACAATTTTCTTCAGTTTTTCATGTGGCTTGTGTTGCTCTGACACTTTATTGTGTACATGATGCTAGGGTTTGAACTCATGTCCTCCCACATGCCAGACAAGTGACCACTGAGTCACCACCAAGTCACCACTCCAGCCAAGAGATGAAACTTTAATGTAGTTTGTATTTGCATTTCTCTTCTTGGTACAGATGTTGAACATTTTTTTCGTAAGTATATTGGGCACTTAGGTTACTTCTGTTGAGAAACTTGTTTCATTCTTTGGTCCTTTGGTTTATTGAGATAATTGTTCTTTGGTTTTTGTTTTGGGGGGGGTTTGTTTGTTTGTTTGTTTTTTGCTGTTAAGTTTTTGAGTTCTTTGTATATACTGGATATTAATCCCCTATCAGAGGGGTAACTGGCTGTGATTTTTCTTCTGTTCTGTAGCCTCTCTCTTCAGAGTATTAGTCATTTCATTAGCTGTGCAGAAGTTTTTGAGTTTAATGGTGTCCCACTTATTGATTCTTGGTTTTCCTTCTTGTACCTTGGCAGTTTTGTTAAGTAAGTTGGTGATAGCTCCTATATGATGGAGTGTTGAGCCTATGTTTCTTTTAGCATTTGTAAGGTTTCTGGTCTGACTCCTAATCTTTGATCCATTTTGATTTGAGTTTTGTGCTGGACGATAGATAAGGATCTTATTTCATTTTTTTGCATAAAGCTATCCAGTTTTCCCAGCACCATTGGTTGGAAAGGTCAACCTTTATCCAAGATGTATTGTTGCTCCTTTGTCAATATCAGCAGGCTGTAGGTTTGTGGATTTGTCTCTGTGTCTCCTGTTCCGTTGGTGGTTATGCCATTTTGATGCCATTACCGTGCTGTTTTGTCACTGTAGCTCTACAGTGTATTTTCAGATCAAGTATTGTGAAGCCTACTGCTCTGCTTTCCTTGCTTTGGTTATTCTGGGACTCTTTTTTTCAAACTGAATTTAGAATTGCTTTTTCCAGTTCTCTGAGGGGTATTGCATTGAATCTCCCTGGCACTTTTGGTAGTATGGTTGTTTTGACTATTAATTCTGCCTATCCAAGAACACAGGATATTTTTCCATCTTCTAAGGGCTTCTTCAATTCATTTCTTCAGTGCTCTATAGTTTTCATTGTGGAGCTATTTTGCCTCTTTGGTTACATTAATTAACAAATATTTTATTTATTTATATTTTATTTTGTTTTATTTCATTTTTGAGGTTAATTTGAATGGAGTATTCATCATTACTTGTTCCTTGACTGATTCCCTCTTGGAGTATAGGAAAGCTCTTGATTTGGGTTTTCAACTTTTATTCTGCAAATTACTAAATTTGTTTGTAAATTCTTTCAGCCCTCTGCTGGATTTCTTTGGATCTTCTAGATATAGGATCATATTGTCAATGAACAGACATAGTTTGACTTCTTATTTTCTGATTTATTTCCCTTTTATATCCTTTTTAAATAATGAGCACATACCTACATAGGCTGTGACATGATTAAGCATTTACAATTAAATGTAATGGCAAGATTTTCCCCTCCTGTCTTCTTTTCTTCTATCAGTTATTTTTTGCACTAAGATTCTTTAAATGATACACATGCTTGGAAGAAGATATATATAGGGCCATCAAAAGGAGAGGCAGCATGAACAGCATGTTTGAAGTCCTTTGGACCAGTCAATAGTCATGGATCATACTCCAGCAACTGCTGCTGACTTGAGGTGGTAGCCCACATATGTAACTATTGTTGAAGGACTTCTTGAGCAGAGCCAATGATTCAAACAGATCAGTTCTGTAAAACCCTGCTGTCGTGGTCTATTTTTAGTTGCTATAACAAAATATGTGAGGCTGGATAAATTATAAACAGAAGAGGTTTATTAAATCAAAAGTTTGGCAGCTAAAAATCCAGAACCGAATCCATCTTGTCAGCCTCTCCTGAGGCCCTTCTGACAGGAACATACATTGGAAAATGGAAAGTCAGCAGGTTTATACGTGAGAGGGGCCAGAGTCACATGTAGAATAGGTCTTATGGTGAAAATAAAACAAGAGAGAATAAAAAAGCTAAATGAGCTTTATATCAGCATACTCTTGCTGAAGCATCTGTTCTCATATCTTCTCCTTCATTTCTAGTTTTGAGTATTATCCATTTTTGTTAGTTTAGCTAAATTGTTTGTTAATTATTTTTTCTATCTTTTAAAAACAACTCTAAGCTCCATTGAATTTTTTCTGCTCTATTATTTTTCTGCTCTAATCTTTGTGATGTCTTTCCTTCAGATAACTTTGGGCTTAGTGGTTTCTTATTTTTCCAATCCTTAAGAGAGTTACTATTATAGACTGCCCTTGTAGGACAATTTTGCTGAATCCTATAATTTTTAGAATGTTTGGTTTGGCTACATATTATAAAATTTTTGTTTTGATCGCATCTCACCCATTGGTTGCTCAAGTGTGTATTGTGTAATGCCACATATTTGTGGACTTTTTTCAGTTTTCATCTGTTGTTGACTTCTTCTATATGATCAGGAGAGACACTTAACATGATTTCAATCTTAACTTTGTTGTGGCTTGTTCTGGGTTGTGGCATGTGATCAATCCAGCAAAATTTTTTGTGCATGCTTGAACAGATTGTGCAGGGACTGCTGTTGGGTGGCATGTTCTCTACATGTCTGGTAGCTTTATTTGCTCACATCTACTATTTACTTATAGACTTTCCCTCTAATGTTACAGCCACTATTGAAAGCAGGGTATTGAAGTCTCTTACTATTATTGTATTCCTGTCTCTTTCTTCAGATCTGTGAATATTTTTACATATTTAGTTGCACTGATGTTGTATACAAGATATATAGAATTGTTACATATATTTCTGATAAATTGATCATTTATGTTATATAATGACCTGATGTGTCTCTTGGTACAGGTTTTGACTTAGCGTTAATGTGATCTGATACAATTCAGTGTCCCTACAAAAGGGGAAAGTTTGGACACAGGGGAAACAGCAAATGGAGATTAGAATTATACAGCCACAGACAGCGAACTACCAGAACCTGGGAGAGAAGACTGAAATCAATCATTCCTTAACAACTTTAGAGGAAATATGAGTGTGAGGATTCCATCATGTTAGACTTCTAGCTTCTAAATCTGTCATACAGTAGAGTTATGCTTTTCAAGCTACATGTTTGCTAGAACTTTGTTATGGCAGCCCTAGGAAAATAATACAGATATTAAAGCCATCGATTCAAGTTTGGTCACTTAAAGCAAGCGGCAAAATGTGTGTGGGGGAGAAGGCAAGAAAGTGCAGCTGCAGATATGCAGTGTCTCTGAGTCATTCATTGCCTTGGGAAGATAGATGCTGATGGTTGCTGATGTCTGGGTTTCTCAGAAAATGTTTTCAATGGGGTTGGATTCTGTTTCTTCAACTTGAAGTTGTTCAGGTATTCCATAGTATGGTCCTATGTTGAAGTAAACAGAGATCAGGGTAAGAGTATGAGCAAAAGTATATAGTGTAGGGGTTGGGGATTTAGCTCAGTGGCAGAGCATTTGCCTAGTACACACAAGGCCCCGAGTTCGGCCCTCAGCCCTGAAAAAAAAAAAGTATGTAGTGTATGTTAGGGACCCATAGAACGGGAGTAGGAAATAAGACTTATTCATATTTAAAAGTTATTGGAATACAGTGAAGGAGGAGAGTAAGGAATCAGATCTACTTATATTGATTAGGAAGAAGAAATAAAATTTAAAATAATGGAGTAAAAGTGAGGAGGAATCTTGGGTAGTTGCTATGTTCTGTAGTGTGAGAGACTCTTGTTAAGAAGCTAAATCTAGAACTCAGTCAAATGGGAGACAATTGAAAGGGAGAGGATTTACAGTTCTCTATCTCATGAGAGTTCTCAAAAACAGTCTTTGTGTATGTTTATTAGAAATGGACATGAAGATGGCTATATCTAGGAAGGGTCATAGGAATCTTCTTTTCATCTGTTGGTAGTCATTCAAGAGTATATTAGCCCTAAAAGAGAAACTCAAATAACGAGGAGGACATGAGTAAAAACGTAAACACACCATTTACCCATTATTCCAATGTTGAAGAGGATTATGCACTTTATCATTTCCTATTGTACTCTATCTGGTTGGGACCCAATTCTAAAATGTTTTTTAATGTATTGTTTCTAGTTTGTAAATACTGAATTAGAACAGAAAGAATAGTGAAGCATATGTGGCAATTAGAACACAGAGATTGATGGAGTTCTTGAAGCTCAGTGTATGACAGTCAACTTTGAGGCCTCTGTATTGTTATGGCATTATTCCATTTTATGAAGAAAAATGTTATATTCCCTAAGAATCTTGGCCAATGGAGTGTTGTACAAAATAATGAGTGAAAAGATAGTCAGGCTCAAATGTTGTTTTGAGTCTTTCCCCATTTCCTGCTTATAAGGTGAAGTCTTAGGAGTATGTTCTTACAGATTTATATATTGAAATGGACAACAAAGAAGCAGATCAGAAACTTACTCATGATTGGCACAGGTTTTCTCCTCCGAGGTTTCCATTAGTGACCTGGCTTACCCTTGTGAGCTCTTGGCATCTGTGAAGTAGTCACATCGTTTTTGTACTTCATTACTCACACAAGCAACTAAGGTGCTCTTCTCAATTTAGAAGTTAGGATAATGTTCCACCTCAAAGTGGTCATCTGCCACTTATCTGCAACGTCAAAGGAAAAACTACTAAAAACATTACCTGATCCTGCATTACACAAGCATTAAGTGAAGAATTCTTGTTTCTGCAATTTAAATTGCCATGGTGGAAATTTGATAATAATAACAATTGGCAAAAAAAGAAGACAATATTGATTTTGAGTTGAGCATCCTGTGTATTGATGAGGAAATTTAGGAAAAAAATCAGAAATTTGGGAAAACAAGGCAAAAATTATTAAAAGCATGGAAGTATTTAATACTAATATCTGTTTGTGACTTCATCCTAAATTTAGGCTGTGCTAGCTTACTCTAATTTTGTGTGTCAGCCCAGCTTATATATCCTCCGAAATGGACTCTGCTGTCATTTATTATTACAGCATTACTTGCAATGTGTTGCCACAGTGGTGAGAACAGGCAAAAGCATTAATCTGCATTAGGTTGAGCATTTTGATCAACACTGGTTAAACTGATAGGGTGTAGAGCTGGGCTACAGGAATGATAGGTCAATGACAGGAATTTGAAAACTGGATAAACATGTAAGGAAAAGTTATGTGCATCTTCCACGAAACTGATGAGTAACTTTTCCTTAAGAATGAAAGTATGTGGGTAAAGCAGTGATTCAGCAGTTGGAGCCCTTTCCTAGCATGTGTGAGGGTGTGGGTTCAAACCCCAGACCACATACACAACTAAGTGTCAGAGAAACAAAGGCCCAAAGAAAAAATAAAATAAAATTGAATTGATTCCCTTTCTCTCACACACACACACTCTCTCTCTCTTTCTCTAAAAAAAAAAAAAAAAAAAATGAAGTCATGGTTAACTGAGTTGTTACAGTTATACTGGCTGAGGATGCTGATATGATACAGGACCTGGCTATAGGTCAATGGCTAAGGATGGTTGAGAGTGAGTCATAACAGTAACAGACACACACCTGGGTGCTCGTTGGTTGCCCATATGCTTATTTAACACAGTTAGGGAATGGGGACGGTTATTGGTGGAGAAGAAAGGAGTAGACAACCAATACTTTGTGGTTTGTGCAGAATTTATGGAGAGGATGCTGAAAGAATTAGAAAGAATGGTAAAAAAAAAAATGGTTGAATGTGATAACTGCTAGTTTTGTGCCTTGGCAACCGAAGTAACTTGAGTGAATATCTATCATGTGTGGCAGAGAGAGATTCTCAAAAGGAAAAATAGCTCCCCATGTCAGCTGAATTCTCATTGTTGAAAGACAAAATTTTGTAAAATTAGATAAGAAAAAGGAGTTCTTAAAGACATGTCAGTGGAGGAGAGACTGCTGGTGCTTTTTGTGAAAGAAAGATACCATAAGTGACAGGAAATGATTGTAGAGAGGAAAGGTCAAAGAACTTAGAATGAAGATGAAAGGAAAACTAAGAAGAAATATGTCCTGGGTCCAGGAGGATACACATGCTGGAATGACCACTTTCTTGTTGGAAATCCCTACTGTGGGAAGTGGTGCTGGGTCAGAGTGTTTTAGTTCCCTATTCATAGATTTCACTTTCCTCTACTGCTGTGGTTGCTTTTACCCTATCC
Organism: Aplodontia rufa; assembly: GCA_004027875.1. Lineage (NCBI taxonomy): Eukaryota > Metazoa > Chordata > Mammalia > Rodentia > Aplodontiidae > Aplodontia > Aplodontia rufa. Next base: position 9,925 of record PVKS010023610.1, on the reverse strand, counting down.
CCAAATGGTGTGGTAGTTTTTAATCTCATCACTTTTATGGTATCATTGCTTTCATGATCTCATGAAAACTATGGATACATTCACTGGTTAATAAAAATAGACATTTTTATATGTAAACTATTGAATGAAATTTTACAGATTTTTAAAGTATATCTTTGCTACAAACACTGGTAATTGTATGCCCAAGAGCATTAACTTATTCCAACCTGTGTCATCCTTTTATTTTTCTCAAGTGTGCTGCATGATATCTGTATATCATTCAGTATCATTCTTGCTTTGCTTGATAACAAAGCAAGAAATCAATGCTCTCAGCCAGCAGTATATCCTTATTAGATTTTTCATTTTCATTCATTTATCATACTATATGTGTACCTTCAAAATGATTTTTTATATTTGTATTTTTACATGTATTTTATTTCTGAGGTACATCCATGGGAAGGTTGATTTTTGGAGCTACTTTCCCTTCATTCCTGAAATTCCAGGGATTTTGATGCCTTTGCTCCAGTACATTATCTCCCCTGCCACTTTCCTCCCTTGTCTTAGGGTTTATTGATTTCCTCTTCATTTCTGAAGGCACTATATTTTGCCTTTGGCATCCTTCTGTTTCCAACTGTTATTATTAAAGCTTGTTGGATTTCCTTTTCAACTTATATTACCAGATGCTTTGAGAAATATTATTTTTCATTAGTATAATCAAATATGAACACCTTTGAGGAACATTTACCAACTCTTCCAATTGCATTATTTTTTCATTTTTTTCAAATTTTATTGAGGAGCTGTGTTGAATGTACTACACATCATAAATGTATGTGTAGTAAAAATAGGATATGCCTCTTGGCCTAAATAGAATTACTCCCACATTACCCATACCCCAATCTCATGACTCTTCTATATTCCCCCCATAATAGATATAAATGTTTATATATAGGTATAAAATGTTGTGCATTTTCCAGAATTAAATTATTGCATAACTATTATTTGGATTCTTGAGGAGTAAAGAGCACATTACATTGTTGATTTCCCCCTCCCCCCAAATCCCTCCCTATCATCCCACCCTCTCCACTCCTACTCACCACTTCCCTCCATGCCCCATTACATATCTATGGCTCCCCTAGATTAAGTGTTGTTTCAACTTTGGTGCAGCTAGTACATGAGTTTGACCTTTCACCCAAATCTGAGTTTTGCTCTAGCCTCCACAAATGAGGGCAAACATCTGACCATTGAGTCTCCGGGTTTGGTAATTTTGCTAAGTATAATTTCTTCCATTGTCATCCATTTACCTTAAAAGGGTGTAATATCATTGTTTCTAATAGCTGAGAAGAACTCCATAGTATATACATACCACACCTTTTGGACCCATTCATTCAGTGAGGGCATCTGGGTTGATTCCATACTTTAGCTATTGTAAATTGAGCAGCTATAAACATCGAATTTGCTGTGTCAGTGTCATGTGCTGATTGTAGCTTTTCTGTGAAAATATGCAGAAGAGGGATAGCTGGGTCATGGTGGATATATCCCTAATTTTCTGAGGTGTCTCCACACTGCTATCCAGAGATATGTGGTTATGGTTCATAGTCATCATGTGTTTCTTTGTTCATCATTTCTGTTAGTTTATTGTTCCTGTTAGTATCCAGAGTTATGTAGTTGTGGTTCAGAGTCATAATGTTTTATTAGTGAGTTCTTTGCAATCTGGGTTATCTTTTGGTAGCATATACTATTAATGAATTTCCTCTGTTGGTGATTTTGATAATTGTTTGCTTATTATTCTATCTGGAGTTTATCTTTCAAAATTCTTTGTAATGCTGGTTTTCTATTCATGATTGCTGTAAGTTAGATCTTGTTGTGAAATGTTTTTATTTGCCCTTCAAATCTGAAGCTGAATTTTGCTGAGTATAGGGTTGCTGGCTGTATATTGTGTTCATTCAGACATTGAAATATCTCCTTCCTGGATCTTTTTTCTTCTAGGATCTGAGCTGAAAAGTCAGAGGTGATCCTTAATGTTTTGCCTCTAATTCTTTTTTTTTCTGTGTGTGTGTGTGTTTCTCTCTTACAGCTTTTAATATTCTTTTCTTGATTTCCTTGTTATACATTTTGAATATGATGTGTCTTAGTGTGCTTCTCTTCTAATTAGGCCTATTGGGTGTCTTATACACTTCCTGGATGAGCATATCTGACTCTATTTTTTAATATGGGAAAATTTTTCTATAACAATTTAATTAAGAATGCTTTTTATGCCCTTTTTCCATTTTTAATTTCTTCTTGTATCCCAATTGCTCTTATATTGTTTCTTCTGATTTCACCCAACATTTTGAAAATTTTGCTCATATTTTGTTAGTTTTTCTTTTTTCTTTTTTGTCATCTGTGCACTGAAGCTTACTCAGTCTGTCCTCTTTGTTGGAAGTTCTTTCTTCAAGAGCTGAGGTTCTGTTTTCTATAAAAGTTAGTCTATTATTAAATTCTTCCATTGTTCCTCTGATGTGATTGACTGAAGATTTTAGCTCCATTGCTTCCTTTTTTCAGTATGTCTATATTTTTAATAATAGAGTTTTTATCTCTTAAGTTTTCTCACTTTGTCTCTTCATTAAATCATCTTTTAGTTCATTGTTCCTGTTAGTATTTAGATTGTGGATAATTTTTCCTAGGTTTTCTTCCTGCTCCCTGTCCGTGGGCTCCTTGGTAGGGGAGTTGTGGGTTTGAGGTGAACCTTCTAGATTGATTCCTCATTTTTAAGTAGTTTCTTCTGGATCCTTGAATTGAGGTTACATGTAGTGAATCAAGGCAGGTCTCTAGGTGCTTCCTCCTTACAGGTCAAAGGGTTGGGACGAATACCATCCCTCTGATGACCACCTTCCTCCTGAAAGCTGCTTTAGCCTGGAGACTTGTTTCACTGCTCCTTTTAGATCATGAATTTGTAACCTATTGTGGGTGTGGGATAGCCCACTGGATTGTTGAAGCACAGTGGTGGGGGGTGCATTGCTGGGTCCTGGTGTCTTAGAGGCACGGGATGAGCTGGAATGGGTCTATATGCCTGCCACAATGGGACTTGATATCCTTGGTGGTAGGGATGGGCCCAATATATCTGGACCTGGCAGGTATGGACTACAGCTGTGTGGTTCCAGGTGGGGGTCCTTGGGGATTACTGGGTTCCTACCAGCTGGAGACCTCTGGCCCTCATGGCATGGGTGGGGCAGCTTAGGCAAGGGTCTTCCTTGGGGGTGTCCTGAGTATCTGCAGGACAGGGGCCAGAGGTTTGGGCATTCACAGTGGGTGGATGGGGTGGCTCTGGGTGGGGTCATCTTCAGGAGTGTCCTGGGAACCTGCCGGCCCAGGACCAGCAATCCTGGGTCCATGCAGCAAGGGAGCAGGGCAGTTCTAGGCCCTAATTTAATTATTGATTGTTTTAATTAGCATTTAAGGAATGCTAGCAATCAATGACACTGTTTATGAAATCAAACCCAAAATGTCCTCTGCCACATTATAAGCAGATTCTAATAATTTTTTGTGGAGAGGTACCAGGGATTGAACCAGCAAGGCTTAACCACTGAGCAACAGCACCAGCACTTTTTATATTTTATTTTGAGAAAGGATCTTGCTAATTTGTTTTGGGCCTCACAAAACTGTTAAGCCTGTCCTTTGCTCGCAATTCTCCTGCCTCAGCTTCTCAAGTCACTGAGATTACAGGCATGAGCCACTGTTCCCAAGCCAGATTCTAATACATTTAAAGAAACACTTTGTGTTTTAACATTAAAATATAACAGATAGGAGGAAGATGGGACAAATAATAATTTGTTGCATGAAAGCTCATATTAAGGACCTTGAAGGGTGGCTCAGAGGTTGGAGTGCTTGCCTGGCATGCTCAAGGATCTGAGTTCAAACCCCTGCACCATATACACAACTGGGTGTTGAAGCAACCAGAACCAGAAAAATAACTGAAAATTTGATTCTCTCTGTTAAAAAAAAAAGAATGTATGAGTGATTTGTTTTACATATCTCCTGAATAATGTTTCTAATAATCATTTGAAATAAAAAGGAAAAGCCATTGTTATTTATTCCTAGTCAATATGTATAAGTCAAGGCTCACTCATCAAAACAAGATTATATATACATATATATATATATCCCTTTTTGTTAAGACCTCTTTTCATTAAGACTCTTGATTTAACTGTTCACACATGAACATGTATTTAGAGAATGGTAAAATGAACCCTCATGTCCTTCATCCATGTTTGAAAATTAACCTGCTGCCACTTGTCATTATTTTGCACCCCCATAGTCTAACTATGCCTCACTAAATTTCAAAAGCAAATTTAATGTACTACATCAAGTCAAGCCTTGACCAAATGCTAATGAATGTTAACCTATACCCTGTTCTTCTCCTCCACTCCCCGGACTGATCATAATTTAGTGGTCCCATGTCTGCCCTTCTTTTTATTTTTTCTTTTAGTTCTGCTGCTCTGATGGATTGACTCTGACAGAAGATATACCATTAAAGGTCATTGCTGCATGCAAGCACATCAAAGGGAGGACACAGGCCAACAGAGCCTCCTGCCCTGCCCCTGTACCTTCACTCATAGCCCTTAATGGCTGTGGGTGAGGCCCTGGTGTGTGTGAGGATCATCTTCTTGCAGCTCTGGTTGGAGATCTCGCTCTTTCTCTCTGGATGGGCCCAAATTGGACACTATGAATACCATAGCCCTCCAGAAGTGGTAACACCCTTGAGGGTAACTGGCACTCACAGAGGCATGCATGCCCCCGGCTGGCTCTCCTACAGTCTATACTTTGGGGGCCAAAGACACATTGTCCACATGAAGGCCAAGAAGTTTTTGGTATCCAGACATTTCTCTGTATTCACCTATACAGACAAGGGTGCTCTTCTTGAGGACCAGCCTTTTGGCCAGAATGACTGCTACTATGGTGGTTATGTGGAAGGGGACACCAAATCCCTAGTTGCTCTTAGTACTTGTTTTGGGGGCTTTCAAGGAATGCTAGCAATCAATGACACTGTTTATGAAATCAAACCCAAAATGTTCTCTGCCACATTTGAACATCTGGTTTATAAGATTGACAGTGACGACACACAATTCCCACCCAGGAGATGTGCACTAACAGAAGAAGAAATAGCACGACAATTGAATCTTCAAAGGAGTAATGATTCCATTCTGAAGCAAAGCAGCTATGAGGGCTGGTGGACCCACAAAATGTATCTTGAAACTGTATTGGTTGTAGACTATGAGCGATACCTTTATCTGAATAGTAATGCCTCACTTGTGACACAGGAAGTTCTCCTCATAACCAATAATGTACACTCACTTTTAAGTTCACTGGATGTTGATTTGGTTTTACTTGCACTTGAGATCTGGAGTGACGGAAACCCTGTGGCAGTAGATGACATATATGCCCTCGTGGATAACTTTTGCAAATGGAAGGCAGTAAGCCTTTCTCCCCGCATAAAGCATGATGTGGTTCATCTTTTTGTAAAGCATGACTTTGGTGTATATCTTGGCCTAGCCTATGTCGGAACTGTATGTCACCATGCTTTAAACTGTGGAGTTGATTGTCTACTTGGGGACGAATTGCTTCAATTTTCACTTACCACAGCACATGAGATGGGCCACAACTTGGGCATGGCGCATGACGAAGGTAGTTGTACCTGCGGGGAGCCTGACTGCATAATGTTTCCACGTGAAACACGTGCCACAAAATTCAGCAATTGCAGTTATGCCTCATATTGGAATATTAGATTCACCTGTATGTATAATATAGCAAAACAAGCCTTCTTGGATAAGAATCGCTGTGGGAACAGTGTGGTTGAAGAAGGAGAGCAGTGTGACTGTGGAACATTGTGTAATAAAGATCGGTGTTGTTCAAGAACCTGCCAACTGAGATCTGGGGCAGCTTGTGCTTCTGGGCTTTGTTGTAAAAACTGCCAGATCATGCCATCAGGTACAGTGTGTAGAGAGGAGGGCAATGAATGTGATCTTCCAGAGTGGTGCAATGGCACTTCACCTGAGTGTCCAGAAGATGTCTATGTGCAGGACGGCCTGCCCTGCATGGACGGTGCTGGCTACTGCCACGAAAAGAGATGTAATGCGCGTGATGAACAGTGTAGGCAAATTTTTGGCAAAGAATCCCAGAATGCACCACAGAATTGCTACATGTTCTTGAACACCCGGGGTGACCGTTTTGGAAACTGTGGTCTGGGTGATACAGACTATATAAAATGTCCTTTCTCAGATAGCCTATGTGGGAGAGTTTACTGTCAGAATGTGACAAAAATTCCTAAATTGACAGATCACTCTACTATGCGTTTGATTAGGTATGCTGGTGTCTCCTGCTGGAGTACGGACTATCATTTTGGGATGACCATACCAGATATTGGTGATGTGAAAGATGGCACAGAGTGTGGCATAGAACATGTGTGCATCCGCCGGAAGTGTGTCTCCATGTCATACTGGAAAAGTGATTGTACATCACTGACCTGTAACATGCAAGGGATCTGCAACAACAAACATCACTGCCACTGTGACTCCAACTGGGAGCCACCCAACTGCAAGCAAGCAGGCAATGGAGGGAGTGTTGACAGTGGGCCGCCCCCTGTGAGACCAAAGAATGAAACTAGTCCAACCCCTGCAACACCTAAGACTAGAAGTGCCCCCACCACTAGGAGACCTGAGAGTGGAACTGCCCCGACCACTGGGAGACCTGAGAGTGGAATTGCCCTGACCCCTGGGAGATCTGAGAGTGGAACTGCCCTGACCCCTGGGAGACCTGAGAGTAGAACTGCCCTGACCCCTGGGAGACCTGAGAGTGGAACTGCCCTGACCCCTGGGAGACCTGAGAGTGGAATTGGCATGATCCCTGCAACACCTGAGACTGGAACCGGCCAGACCCCTGTGAGACCTGATGGAACTGGCCAGACTCCTGCAAGACCTGAGAATAGAACTGGCCAGACCACTGGGAGACCTGAGAAAGGAACTAGACCGCCCCATAGGAGACCAGGGAACGAAACTAAGCCACAGAACATTTTTCCTGCACCACTTTTTTTAATACCCGTTTTATTTTTGCTTTCGCTTTTTTTGGTTTTGTTTTGGCAGGAGTGACTAACAGTACAAAGGAAAGAACAACCAGGCTAGCAAACTTTACCTGAGATGGCACATCTGGGCTCTGAAACTGCATCTGAGACACAACAGATCAATGTTTAAACTTTACCTGGGACAGAAGAGCAACATTTTGCAATTTAAGAAAAATGATCCAAATCCTCAAAGAAAATTTCTATGCATTAACTTTTAGTATCCTGGCAGTAGAAATGTTATTGCAAATGTTAGAAACCACTGACACAAAGTTCCAGAGATCATTATTTCAGGATCATAAACATTCACTATTTAATAAATGTGAATCCTTAGCACATTCTTACTTTTCATCACTTCAAGCAAATTTCGTGGTTTGTTTTGTTATTTATGTTTGCTGTAGTGGATTGAATTCAGGGCCTTGCACATGCTAGGCAAGTGTTCTACCACTGACACACCCCAGCCTTACTGGTTTATTTTTCATGCAAATAGTTCTGTGTGTTTCCTGAGCAAAGGCTCACTGCATGTGTTGATTGTGTCTGTGAGTGTGTATGTGAGACTGTGTGTGTGTGAATGTGTGTGTGTGTGTGTGTGTGTGTGTGTGTGAACTCAGAGTCTCTTGATTCCAAACCACCTTCCCCTTTTCACTCTGCTTTGTCATATCACATGGAGAGAAAAAACCCACAAATTGTACCTCTTGGCCAGGCCTCCCTAGGCAATTCTGCCGATGGGGAGCTAGAGGGAGACTGGGGACCTGTGGGAACTATTTGAGGTTTGCATCAGCAGCGCTACAAATGCAGCTTTCCCTTAGGCAGCAGCGGTGGCTTTCAGTCTGTACCTTATTCCTGTGTATATATAGTAACTTCTGGAAGTTACAAGTATCATGAGCCCCAGAGACACAGCGCATACCTACAACTTACCCTCAGAGTCTTGAGTCCTGTTTCTCTCAGTCCTCCACCAGATTCCAGAGGTTCCAGCACCAAAGTGACTGCACTTTTACTCAGAGGTCAGGGTCCTAGAACCACAGGCCCTATTCCAGTGCTCTGGGTTTGAATGTCCCTTACCTCTTCCCATTGATCTCCAGTCCTAATTGTAAGAGTTCTGCCTTCTACTTAGTATCTTGTGGTTATCTCAAAGGTGTGATTTTTCATTTTGTGACTGGATTCTGAGTGCTATGGATCTTACTTTGGTATGATAGAGAATTCAGGAAGGAGTCAGACATCAGCAGATCTGAATTTTTTCACCACTGCCATTTACCATCTTAGGAAAATGATTGAAACTTAGACAAAAGGTTTTTGTAACCTCTACACAGAAGATAACAGCATTTATCACTCAACTTCTTTGCAACTTTGATTATAAAATAGGACGAAGAAGATATTTATAATTGTATGTAGGCTATAATAAGTCTTGGCAAGTTATGCTTTCTCTGGGGAAAACAATGTAGAAAATTCTATTTAAACCTTAAAAGCCATCTTTACAGGTCATCAGAGAGCTGGGAAGGCAAGAAGAACTCAATGAAGTAAGATTTCAAATTGGAAAACAATTCTGAAGTGAGTTGGATTTTGACAGGTGTTCTTTGCTCTAGAGCTCTATTGCTGAATGTGAATTGATGAGGTTTGGCCCACTCAGAGAACAGGATCTCAGCTGAGAAGCAGAGAAACTCCAGTCCTCTTAGTGACTTCATAGGACCACATTTATGAATTAGACATTTGGGGGACTCCATTCGTAATCATTTTTCCCCTAGTCCCAAATGCTGTATTTGAGGTTGTTGTGGGATATCGATGAGCAAGTCTGAAATTTCTGATAGGTGCATTTTCCTAAAACCGTGTTATATTTTGAACACATGACACAGTAACGGGTTTGTCTGAAATAAGTTCACTGTTTTTCCATTAGCACACATTCTATATTTTGAACTTTCATTTAGCAAGAGGCTGAAGAGCTAGACTATGAACCTTTCAATGGTAGACATTAATCCCCATAATCCCCCCAAACTGAGTTAGTGTCATATATAAAGTCCCCAGTGAAATTCTAGCAGGCCCATACCTGAGCAATATCATAGTAGTAAGATTAGTCCTAGATTTAATATGGAACCCACTCACCTCTGACCTAGCTTAATCCAAGATTGATTTAGGTAATCAGCTCCTTAGTGCATCTTCTCAACAGAGGAATTGGCAAATGTGTAGTGGAGTCACTTGGTGATTCTGTGGCTGTGTTTAGGCACAATTTTCTGCATACCAGGAAATATTTCTATATCTGCTGTTATGGTTCAAATGTCTCCTCCAAAACTCATGTTGCAATTCATTGCCACTGCCACAGTATTGAGAGGCAGGTCTTTTTGAGGTGCCAGGCAGGGCCTTTATAACAGATTAAGGCTCATATCAGGGGAGTGGGTTGGTATCACAGGACTGGCTTTCTTAGAAAAGCAAGCTCCTTCTCTCTCATGCACCTTCTCCAGTCCTCCCATCTGCAGTTATCAAATGATGCTCCAGGAAGGCCTCATCTCATGCAGCCCTCAATCCACAAGCTCACAGCCTCCAGAACCATGATCAACAAATTTATTTTCTCTATAAATTACCCAGTGTTTAATATTTCTGAATCAGCAGAAAATAGGGTAAGATGCATAGTGAAAGAAGAAAACATATGATTTGCTATAAGAGCATTTAAAAAAGGAAGAAAGAGAAGAGAAAATTCTAAGTAGTACTAAAATCATTCAATAGTAGAGCAAGAGTACATGAATTCATCACTATTATTAATATATCTTTTTTTATTTTATTTTTTATTTTTGAACAACCTTACAAGTTTTTAACAAAATAATATAAAATGTGTATATATTCTGGATATTGCAATTATCCCCAGGA
>PVKS010023609.1:0-32196 GCA_004027875.1 Aplodontia rufa | reverse complement strand
GAGGTGTAGGGAGGGGGATGGGGAGGGGGGAGGGTATATGAAGAACTCATAGGAGTCTGGAGAATGGGAAGATGGGGGAACCATCCCAGAAGCCGATGTCATTCTTACACGAGCTACCCATTTAACACATGAGTTCTTCTGGGGGAAACTACAACAGGTGAAACCCAAGATGGTTTATCTATGCTTTGGCATGACCCCTGGATAACAAAGTTTATATACATTGATTGCTACTGTTTTGATAATGTTTCCCCCTCAACTGTATATCTATATACTTCTAATAAAAAAGAAAAAAAATAAAATAAAAATTACTGTCTGCAAAAAAAAAAAATTGATTCTCTCTTTCTGTCTCTCTCTCACTGTCCCTCTCTCTTTAAAAAATAAAGAAATGAGGCTAGGGATGTGGCTCAGTGGTTAAGCAACCCTATGCTCAATCAATCCCTAGTGGCAAAATAAATGAAGGATATCTTCTGTTTCAGATACTAAATTTTTCTGTCCCTCTAAACACTAAACTAGTCTTGATGTTAAACATTTACCAGCTTTCCATCTGCCCAAATATGAAAATGTTAACACCGAGCCCCCTAATTACACACACTATTTTGAATCCTTTACCCCAGGTCAGCCCTGGCCACCAATCCCCCAACTGGGGCCACAGGCCTAGAAGAGAAGGTCAGACACTAAAGTCTTAAACACAGGAGAAATGGTCATGGATGTCAATTTCAAGTACAAGGATCAGGTGGTCTTGTTGGAGAGCACAAATCTCAAAGGAGAAAAGGTATTTGAAGGTCTAAAGGAGGCTCCAGAGTGCTGGGAAATTGGGATGGGGACAATAAGCCAAAGTCATAGTGTGAGTTAAAGGGTGAGCCAGTTCTATTTGTAAAGACTCCAAGTGAAGTGCTGTAATCTGGTGCAAACCAGGTTTACAGCAAAGGCAGCAAGACAAGCTGCATTCTGTGAAGAGCCAGGTTGGAGAGGAGGGTATCTAAGGGAGTCACTTCACAAAGCAGCAATTCTAGGAGATACACTATAAAGGTTTACTGTGGCTAGAGCAGCAGGCGGAGTGCAGAGACTTGAATAGAAAGGAGGTGAGTAGATTCTACAAATGAAGAGAGAAGCAGTTGAGATAAAGTCTTTCCTTCTTAAGCAAACCAAAAGCAGAGAGATCACAGGTGACTGTGCTCTTAACTTTCAACTTTCTGTGGATGAAACACAACGTACTTGCTCATGTTTTCCTGGTCACCCCAAGAAATGACACTGCCCAGGCCTTACACAATAGCTGATTCACCATCAATTAGTCTCTATCACAGTTTGCTAAGCCTCACAGCTCACGCAGTCACATACCAGACAGCCCAGGAAAATAAAACCACCTGGTGTGAGCTGTCAAAGTCCTCTTGGTACCTGACCTCGCCCTCTGAGGTAGGTTTCATTTCAAAACTGAAAGGTAGTGCAGGGCTGGGGAAATCCAAAGATCAACAGAGCCAGGAACAGGTGGTTCCCATCAGAAAGGGTCTCAGGTTGGAACTCAAAACAGAAACCAGACCACTGATAAGATGTGGTTTATGATGTCTGTCTCCAAGCCAGCCTTCAAATGCCATTTATATGTTTTCCAATATTTACAACAGGGCATGACCACACTTATCCAATACCTAACTATTAAATATTTAATTCTCTGAATGCTTAAGTAACTTTCTCATTTTATTCAGTTTTAGAGCTTTGGGGTAGCTCATTAACTGAGATACCAGGGAACTTGTGAACTCTTCAGTCCTTCAAAGGGGGCAGGTTCTTTTTGTTGTTGTTTTGTTTTGTTTTTCCCAATGCTGGGCATTAAAACCAGGGGCTTCATTCATGTTAGGTAGGTGTTCTAACACTGAGGTACATCCTTAGCCCTGGCCAAATTTTAATTATAATGAATTTTATCATCTCTTCTTCCTTGTTCATCTCCACATGAACCTTTTGCAAATTCCTTTTTCTTTAAAATTTTCCGAATTATTCATAATGGTCTTCTCACTGGAGCAATATTAATACAGTAAAATCTAGTTAAAAGAGTCAAGTTAGGGGCTGGAGCGGTGGCTCAGCAGTTTCGGCGCTTGTCTGGCAAGCACGAGGACCCGGGTTCAAACCCCAGCACCACGTACACAGCTAAGTGTTGGAGCAACTAAGGCCATGTGAAAAACTAAATAAAGTTGTTTCTCTCTTTCTCTGTCTCTCACTGTCCCTCTCTCTTTAAAAAAAAAAAAAAAAAAGAGTCAAGTTATCTGCTTGAGGTTCATCTGTAACTAACTATATGATTTTGAGCAAGTCACTTCACCTTTCTGGGTTTAGTTTCAGTTTCTTCTTCTATAAAGGAGACTGGAAACAGAAGGAAAAAAAATCAATAAAATGTCCTTGAACTAAGAAAAGATTTAAGGCTCATCAACTGCCCAGTAGGGTCACTTTAAAAAGACACACACCTTAGCATACTATGCTGAAAACTCTAAGCAAAAATAAAAAACTCACAAACTTCCAGAGACAACAGGTATTACTTACAAAGGAAAAATGAATCATGTTGCACTGAACTTCTCATCTGTATCACTAGAAACTCAAGACAGTGGAAAGCTGCTTACAAACTTTGTAGAGACCAGGATTAGTATTTCAAGAATCCTGAACCTAGCCAGGCCCAGTGGCACACTGCTGTAATCCCAGTTACTCAGAAAGCAGGAAAATCACAGTTCAAGGCCACCCCAGGCAATTTGGCAAGGGAAGAGGGGCTGGGATGTAGCTCACTGGTAAAGCATACTTGGGGTTCAATCCCAGTGTGGGGTCTGGTGAGGGGGAGAATTCCAAACCCAATCAAGACACCATTTATACATGAAGGCTACAAAAAATTGGACATAGAAGACATTGCAGTATTATGCTTAACTGCAATACTATTCACAATAGTCAAGAAATGGAAACAACCTAAGTGTCCATCAACTAACAATGGGTAAACAAAATGCAGAACATAAGCACAATGGAATAACTTTCAGGAATAAAAAAGAATAAAATCTTTTTTTTTTTTTTTTGGTACCGGGGATTGAAGCCAGGGGTACTTTACCACTGAGCCACATCCCTAGCCTATTTTTATATTTTGAGACAGGGTCTTGCAAAGTTGCTTAAGGTCTTAATAAGTGGCAGAGACTGCCTTTTGAACTTTTGATCCTTCTGCCTCAAGCTTCTACCTCACTGGGTGTATGCCACTACAATCAGCAAGAATGGAATCTTGGGGGCTGGAGTGGTGGCTCAGGGATTGGAGCACTTGCCTGGCATGTGCAATGACCTGGGTTCAAACCCCAGCACCATATACAAAACTAGGTGTCAGAGAAACAAGGGCCAGAAGGAAAAATAAATAAAGTTGAAGAATTAACTCTCTTTAAAAAAAAAAAAAAGTCTTTTTTTTTTTCTTCACCAGGGATTGAATCCAAGGGCACTTAAAGAATCTTTTTTTTTCTTCACCAGGGATTGAATCAAAGGGCACTTAATCACTGAACCACATTACCAACATTTTTTATTTTTTTATTTTGAGACAGGATCTCATTAAGTCCCCACTAAATTGCTGATACTAGCTTTGAACTGGCAATCCTTCTACCTCAGCTTCCCAAACTGCTAGGATTACAGGCATGTGCCACTGCACCTGGCTAAGAATGGAATCTTTTTCAAAATCCTGTCATTTGGGCTGGAGCGGTTATGGTGCCTGCCTGGAATGCGCAAGAACACGAGTTCAAACCCTAGCACCATGTACACAACAAAGTATTGGATCAATGAAAGCAACATGAAAAACTAAATAAAATTGATTCTTCCTTCCTTCCTCTCTCTCACTCTCTGCCTCTCTCTTAAAAAAAAAAAAATCCTGTCATTTACAGCATCATGTACGGAACTGATGATCATTATGTTAAGTAAAACAAGCCAAGAACAGAAAGACAAGCACTGCATGATCTCACTCATGTGGAATATTAAAAAAAAAAAAGTTGATCTTATATAAATTGAGAGTAGAATAATGGCAGAGGCTGGAGAGAAGGAAAAGTGAGGATAGGGAGAGGGTCATCAATGGGTACACTAAGGTAAAATTAGATAGGAGTAATAAGTTCTGATATGTTGCCAGGTATCATGGTATACAGTTGTAATTCCACTGACACAAAAGGCTGAGGCAAGAAAATCTCAAGTTTGAGGCCAGTATTAGCAACTTAGCAAGACCCAATCTCAAAATAAAAAATAAAAAGGACTGGGGATATAGTTCAGCAGTAAAGCACACCTAGGTTCAATCCCCAGTACTCCCCACCCAAAAAAAAATGAAATTTTTGAGAGAACAGATGTTTAATCTGATTTAAATATTACACAATTTATACATGTAGCAAAACATCACATGATATACTATGAATATGTACAATTTTATGTTTCGTGTATCAGAAAAATTTTTTCAATTTACTTTTTCCTCTGGCCTTTGCTTTGCCAACACTTAGTTGTGTATGTAGTGCTGGGGTTCAAACCCGGGTCCTCACGTGTGCCAGGCGAGCGCTGTAACTGCTAAGCCACGGCTCCAGCCCTCAGAAAATAATTTAACTTAAATGTTTTAAAAACTGGACACAGGGCTAGAGCGGTGGCTCGGCGTTACAGCGCTAGCCTGGCACACGTGAGGATGAGGTTTCAAATCCCAGCACCATGCACACAAAGAAGTTTCAGAACAACAAAAGCCAAATGAAAAACTAAATAAAAACTGATTCTCTTTCTTTCTCACTGTCCTTCTCTTTAAAAAAAAAAAAAATAATAATAGGGTTGGAGTGGTGGCTTGGCGGTTACAGCACTTGCCTGGCATGCACAAGAATGCAAGTTCAAACCCCAGCACCATGGACCCAATGAAGACTCAGAACAACAAAAGGCTCATGAAAAACTAAATAAAAATTTTTTATTTATATATATACACACACACACACGTGTGTGTGTGTGTGTGTATGTTAAAAACTGGACACAAGGGCTGGAGTTAAACCACCTGCCTGGCATGCCCAAGGACCTGGGTTCAAACCCCAGCACCACATACACAACTAAATGTCAGAGAAATGAAGGCCAGATGAAAGAATAAATAAAACTGATTCTCTTTCTCCTTTCTCTCTCTCCCTCAAAAAAAAAAAACAAAAAACTGGACACATAAAGACTGTTCAACAGAGCCAGGTGTGGTGGTATGTGCCTATACTCCCGGAGACTCAGAAGGCTGAGGCAGGACTGCAAACTCAAGGCCAGCTTCAGCAACTAAACGAGACCCTAAGCAACTTAGTGAGATGCTGTATCAAAATTAAAAACATAAAAAGGGCTGGGGATCTGGCTCAGTGATTAAACACCCCTGGGTTCAATCCCTAGTACCAAAAAAATAAAAAAACACTATTCATAGAAGGGCAATCAGTAGAGTAAAGGAAAGGGACCAGAGAAGAGAGGAGGAAAGGGAAAAGGATTACTGAGAAATTATAATTATTAAATTGTATGCATATATGAACATGCAACAACAAATTCCACCATTATGTACAGCTGTAATACACCAATAAAAAATACAGAAGAAAAAATTTAAAAATTTAGAGATTGAATCCAGGGGCACTTAACCACTCAGCCACATTCCCAGCTATTTTTATTTTTTATTTTGAGACACAGTCTTGCTAAATTACTTAGAGCCTCACTAAACTGCTGAGGCTAGCTTCCAACTTGTGGTCCTCCTGCCTCAGCCTCCCAAGATGCTGGAATTACAGGCTTGTGCCACTGCACCCAGCTTTAAAAAAAAAAAAATTTAAAGACTGTTTATGCCCCTCTTCTATGAAAATCACTTGAAGGAATATCCCAGCAAGAACCAGATATGGTGGCACATGCCTGTAGTCCCAGCTGCTCAGGAGGCTGAGGCAGGAGGATCACAAGTTTCAGTCCAGCCTCAGGAACTTAGCTAAGCCCTAAACAACTTACCAAGACCCAATCTCAAAATAAAATAGTAAAAAAGGGCTGGGGTTGGGGTTAGGGAATGTGGCTCAATAGTTAAGCACATGTGGATTTCTTCCCTGGTGAAAGAAGAAAGGAAAGAAAGGAAAGAAAGAAAGAAAAAAAAGAAAGAAAAGAAAAAAGAGAAAGAAAAAATAATATTTAAAAAGGGAACAAAACTGGGAAAAACAAAGTATACAAAAAACACATTTCCCCTCCTTATCCCCCAAAATACCTTTTAATAAGGCTGGACCAGATGACTTCTGATGGCCTTCCCAATTCCAAACAGAAACCATCCTCATACACAACAGTCCCTAGGCAGTCTGGATTTGAGTTGTTCATCACCTAGTGGCCTGATGAAGTAAATGCAGTTCATCAAGTGCCTATATAAACTTCCAGCCATTTTGTGAGTTCTAAAAGGTGTACAAGGCAGCACCTGAACTTCTAGAAATTCCAAGAGTAGGAGACTTTACAAACCCTCCAAACTCAAATGCAAGTGTAAAGACTTGATTCACCACCCATTCATTCTCCAAGAAGTGGGAAAGGTTCACTTTGTGCCTAAGTTATCACAAGAAGTGAAGTAAAAAGATGTATTAAGTTGAATTTACAAAGTAGTGAGAGGTAAGAGATTGCTCCTGTGCATATCAATCAGAACTGAAAGCAGGTTTAGATGCTATGAGAAAATTTTAAATATGGCTTATAAATAGGAAGACTGTCTTCAAAAGTTCACAAGACTGGCATATGGAAGATGGATTATGCTTATCCTTTTGGTTCAGGAGACTGGCCTAAAATTAATGAGAAGTCTTAATTCAAAACAAGAAATAATTATCTATCAATGACAGCTATTCAACATCATAATATCTTCAAGAAGTGACGCAGTTCCCCAACAATGGAGGCACTCAAAGAGAATTTGGATGCTCATCTATCAGGGGGACAATAGAAATCATTCCTGTAATTGGTTGGCACACTGGAGATAAGATTATATTAAATTACCTTAACAGCTCTTCATAGCTCCAAAAGTCTATTAGCTCTGGGCTGGAGAGTTGGCTCAGAAGTTATGGTGCTTGCCTGGCATGCTTGAAACCGCTGGTTCGAACCCCAGCACCACATACACAACTGTCAGAGCAATGAGTGTCACATGAAAAACTAAATAAAATTGATGCTCTCTTTCTCCCTCTCACTATCCCTCTCTTTACAAAACAAAGACTATCAGCCTAAATAAAACAAAACCAAAACAAATAAAACATTAATAAATAACTAAAATTCTCCTTGTACTTGTTTTTTTCTTTTAGATCCACTCAGGCAGTATATTCTAGTGGCTGAAAGCATAGATCTGACACTACTTTCTACCTGAGTAAATGTGGACAAATAATTTAACTTTATTTGGTTCCATTTCATTATCTGTAAATTTAGAATAGGACCTATTCTCACAAACTTAATATGAAGATTAAATGATATAATGATTTGTTAAGTACTTAAAACTGTGCCCTACACATGAAAGTGTTCACAACTAGCAATTTGAAAAGGAAAGAGAGAGGCTGGAGCGGTGGCTCCGTGGTTTCAGTGCTTGCCTGGCAAGCACCAGGACCTGGGTTCAAACCCCAGCACCACGTATACAGCTGAGAGTTGGAGCAACTAAGGCCATGTGAAAAACTAAATAAAGTTGTTTCTCTCTTTCTCTGTCTCTCTCACTGTCCCTCTTTCTAAAAAAAAAAAAGAAAAGGAAAGAGAAAGGAATGATAGTGGCAGCAGTGGGTAGGGGAGGCAAGGACTGAAACCTGCTTGTTTTAGTTATCCGTACCCAAGCCTCAACCAAAGCATTCCTGGATGTTACTAACCAGAAGCTAAGTTCCCTTGGCAACTAACCTCAAAAATGACCGCAGACCTACCTTCTTCAGAAAGGAGACACATCCCTTGCCCTGAAATCAGGTGTCTTCCCTGCACAAAGCAGAGTCCCTAAAACCTCACAAATACAACTGCACCAAACTCTAGTAACCAAAAATGTTATTGTTCTTAGTTGCAATCCCTTAGTTCAATGAATGAGAACAAGGCTAAGACAAGTGAACTCTTGGACCTAACAAGTTGTTAAGAGGGTAAAGACAAGAGCAAAGGTTTCTTTATTCCTAGACAAGTAGCCAAAATCTTGCATTTTTCAGGTAGGAAAAACAAAATTGGTCCTTCTACCTCTTAAACTACATGGCATAAATAAGTTGAGCAACCTACTGAGTTTGGGTTTTAAACACTGGATTTTCAAATTAAGGATGCTCAACTGATAAAAATCTATGCAAATATTTCAAAATCCAAATGAGTCCAAAGCCCGGGCTGGAGCAGAGGCTCAGTGGTAAAGTGCTTGCCTGGCATGCATGAGGACCCAAGTTCAAACCCCAGCACCACATACACAACTAAAACCTAAAACTCTGATGAAAAACTAAAACCTGATGAAAAACTAAAACCTGATGAAAAAATAAATTGATTCTCTCTAAAAAATAAATAAAAACAAAAAAAGCCTCTAAAGCCTGAAACACTTTAAGTTCTAAGCATTTCAAATAAAACATATTCAAACTATACTACCTACTTTACACAGGTCGAAGAAGACTAGAAGCAGCAGAACACAAAGCTTAAGAGCATGGATTCTGAGGTCCAAATTACTCAAATTTCAACTCTATTACGCATTAACTGCATGGATTTAAGCAAGTTTCCCAACCTCTCTTTGACTCTATAAAATGGAGGCATATGGGGCTGGAGTGGTGGCTCAGCGGTTACAGCGCTTGCCTGGTATGTGCAAGGACATGGGTTTGAACCACAGCACCATGTACACCACGAAGTGTCAAAGTGTCAGAGCAATGAAAGCCACGAAAAACTAAATAAAATTGATTCTTTCTCTCTCACTATCCCTATCTTTAAAAAAAATTAAAAATAAGAGTCAAAATTACTATTTATTTTTATGACTATTTATTTGGTACTGGGGACTGAACCCAGGAGAACTCTATCATTGAGCTACACCCACAGCTCTCTTCATTTTTGGAGACAGGGTCTCACTAAGTTGCTTACAGCCTCACTAAGTTACTGAGGCTGGCCTTGAACCTGCAATCCTCATGCCTCAGCCTCCTGAGTTGCTGGGATTGCACATGTGCGCCACCACAACCAACAAGAATGACCATTTATAAGGTTATATTAAGGATTAAAACAATCCATGTAAAATATATAGCATGAAAGCTCTCTCAGTTTGTATACTGCTCTGTTTCTCATCGTTACTAGCTGTATTAAAAAGAGAAATAAGGGACTGGAGCAGTGGCTCAGTGTTTGGAGCACTTGCCTGGCATGCATAAGGACCTGGGTTCAACCCCAGCACCACATACACACTAAGTACTGGAGAAACAGGGGCCAGATGAAAAAATAAACTGTTCATGGGCTGGAGCTGTGGCTTAGTGGTTATGGTGCTTGCCTGGCATGTGCAAATATGCGGGTTCAAACCCCAGCACCACAATGTGTCCAAGCAACAAATGCCGCGTGAAAAACTAAATAAAATTGATTCTCTCTTTCTCTCTCACTGTCCCTCTCTCTTTTAGGAAGAAAAAAAGAAAGAAAGAAAGAAACTCTTCAAAAAGTCCCTAACTGCTCTAACACGGCAAGACCAATCAGAAACTGTAACCCTAAAAAGCCAGTAATACAGTAAGCTATCATCAATCCTGCCCTCCCAGAAAAGAGTGCAAATGACTGATAAGCCTGACAAAATAGGACTTCATCTCTGAAGATATGCACACACCTTTACACCAGTGCTCATCTCCCTAATTCCAGAATGATGTAGCACTTTATTCTGCTTAAGAACACAGCATTGTTCAAGACAAAATAGGAATTTTCTTTTGGTTATGAGCAACTCGAGGACAGGAACAGTTATCTTATTCATACAGATATTCCCCTCAGTATGGGGGAATTATCCAATATATTTTTCTTTAAAAATTGAATAAATTTATTCATTCAACTCCTATGTCCTAGGCAGCATTCTAGAAAATGAAGACAAAGCAAATGAACAAAACATTGTCCTGCAAACAGTATGGGGCTTCCTCAAAAAACTGGGGATGAAGTGGCTGGAGCAGTAGTTCAGCAGTTACGGCACTTGCCTCGCATGCACAGGGATATGGATTCAAACCCCAGCACCACGTACACAAATGAAGGATCAGAGCAACGAAACCCACATGAAAAACTAAATTGATTCTCTTTTCCTCTCTCACTGTCCCTCTCTCTTTAAAAAAAAAAAAAAAAAAAAAAAAACCCTAGGGATGAGCTGGGTATAGTGGCCCACGCCTGTAATCCCAGCAACTAGGGAACCTGAGGCAGAAAGACCACAAATTCAAAGCCAGTCTCAGCAACTTAGTGAGGCCCTGAGCTACTTAACAAGACCCTGTCTTATGATAAAACATAAAAAAGAACTGGGGATGTGGCCCAGTGGTTAAGTGCCCTGAGTTCAATTCCTAGTACCAAAAATAAAAACTAGGATGGAACCACCATATGACCCAGCTATCCCACTCCTGGGTATTTTCCCCAAAGATGTAAAATTCAGCATACCACAGTGACATAGCCACATCAAAGTTTATAGCAGCACCATTCACATAGTTAAATTATGGAAGGGGGTAAAAGTGGCACGGGGCAGGCTGGGGGAGAGGAAAAAATAAATAAATATTCCCTGGATAATAATAAAAAAATTAAAAATAAAATAAATTATGAAATCAACCCAGATGCCTGTCCTTAGATGAATGAATTAAGAAACTGTGGTGCTGGGCACAACGGTGCACACCTAGAATCCCAGCAACTCAGGAGCCTGAGGTAAGGGAACTGAAAGTTCAAAACGAGCCTCAGCAACTTAGCAAGGCCCTGATCAACTTAGTAAGATCTGCTCTCAAAATAAAAAATAAAAATGGGCCAGGGATGTGGCTCAGTGGTTAAGTGCCCCTAGGTTTGATCCTCAATACTTTAAAAAAAAAAAAAAGAAAGAAAGAAAAATAAATTGTGGTATAATATGTACATACAATGGAGTTCTACTCAGCTATTAAAAAGAATGCAGTGGTGCTGGAGTTCTTGCCTGGCATTCAAGAGTATGTGGGTACAAGCCCAAGCTTCAAAGAGTCCGAGGAATGAAGGTCACATGAAAACCTAAATAAAAATTGCTTCCCCTACCCCCTCTCACTGGCCCCTCTTTCTGAAGAAAAATAATAATAATAATAATGCAATTATGGCATTTGGTGGTAAATGGATGGAATGAGAATATTATGCTAAGTAAAATTTGCCAAACTCAGAAACTCAAAGGTCAAATGTTTTTTCACACATGTGGAAGTAGAAAAAAATAACGGTAAGGTGGAAGAAGAATAAGATTATCTAAAGAGGGGCTGGAGAGGTAGCTCAGTAGTTACAGCGCTTGGCTAGCATGCACAAGGACCCAGGTTCAAACCCTAGCACCAAATATACAACAAAGTGTCAGACCAATGAAGGTCACATGAAAAAATAAATAAAAATTGATTCTCTCTTTAAAAAAAAAAAAAAGATTACATAAAAAACCACTCAAACACAAATTAATAATAAATGAAGGGCTGGAGAGGTGGCTCAGCAGTACAGTGCTTACCTGGCATACATGAAGACCCAGGTTCAATCTCCACAACCACAAACAGAACTAAATGGAGGAAAAACAAAAACTAGATGAAAAAATAAATTAACAGAGGCTGAAGTGGTGAATTGGTGGTTATGGTGCTTGCCTGGCATGCATGACGATGCAAGTTTGAATCCCAGCACCACATACACAACAAAGTGTTGGAACAACAAAGACCACATGAAAAACTAAATAAAATTGATTATCTCTTTTAAAAAAAATACTACTAATTAACGAACAGGTGAGCTAAAGGAAGTCTACTAGAGTAGAGGAAAGAGAAGGGGAAAGGAGACAAAGGATGGGAGGGAAAAGAGGGGATTAAAGAAGTGTATTTTGTACCTCTAAGATACTAAATAATTCCCATGCAATCAATAAAAACTGGAATAGTGGGGCTGGAGCAATGGCTCAATGGTTACAGTACTTGCTTGGCATCCACAAGGATACAAGTTCAAACCCTAGCACCACATGCAAAATGAAGTGTCAGAGCAATGAAAGCCACATGAAAAACTAAGTAAAACTGATTACTCCTCTCCTCTCTCTCTCTCTCTCTCTCTCTCTGTCCCTCTCTCTTAAAAAAAAAAAATCAAAGGGAGATCAGCAGAAGAAAGAGACTAGGGGTTATATAAGATATAGGAGGACGAAGTTTTGGGGAGAAATACTGGCCAAATTATATTGTTATATTGTGTACATGTATGAATAAGTAACAACAAATCCAATCATTATGTACAACTTTAATGTACCAATTAAAAAAAGGGGCAGGGGAGAAAAATCATGTCCTGGACTAGAGGAGTAGCTCAGAGATAGGTCCCCCAGCATTACAAAAAAATAAATAATTCTTGGGTTAAAAAACAGATTTATTATAACATATAAAATACATATTTTATATATAATTTATAAACAATATTTTATGTATTTTGTGTATTATACAAATATTTTATATTTATAAGTAAAAATGTTTTATATGCTTTAGTCAGTGTTTGTAATATATAAAACATATTTTACATACAATATACAAATTATATTTTTAAACATGCATTTTAGGTATTATGCATTTGACAATTATATTTACATATAAAATATGTTTTATATGATTTAGTCAGCTTTTTTGGTACTAAGACTAAAAGACCTGACAAGAAAAATTTGGGGAGGAAAAGTTTATTTTAGGGCTCAAAGTTTTGTCCATAGAAGGCAGACTCCATTCCTTGGAGCTCAAATTGAGGCAGAATATCATAGCAGAAGAGTGTGGTGGAGGAGAGTGAGTAGCTCAAGGAATTGCAATCAGGAAGTAGAGAGACTCAATTCACCAGATATAAAATATATATCACACAGACATGCCCCCAATAACCCACCTTCTCCAGCCACATCTTACCTGCCTTCAATTACCACTCAGCTAATCCCTATTATAGGATTAATTCACTGATTGGGGTAAGCTTCTCATAATCCAACCATTTCACCTTCAAGTCTTCTTGCACTGTCAAACACATGACCTTTTGGGGGATACCTAGTATCCAAACCATAACAATATATAAATTTTTCCACCTGGATACTGGGGATTGAATCCAGGAGTGAGCTACCTCTAAGCAACATCCCCAGGCATTTTAATTTCGATTTTGAAACAGGGTCTGAGTTGCCCAGGCTGGCCTCATACCTGTGACCCTCCTGCCTCAGTCATCAAAGTTGCTGGGATTATAGGCCTGTACCACCACATCCAGCTATATGGTATTTAAAGTCTTGAAGGAAATGAGTGTAGGTAATACAGGGATACAAGGCCTTCAATTACTCCATCATTGAAGGCTAAAGAGATGAAGAGGAACTGGGAAGAAAAAAAAGAGAAAGAGGAGTCAAGGAGATAGGTGGAGACCTAAGGGAGTGGCAGGGTGCAAGAAGGAAGCAACAACTGCTACTGAGAGGTAAGAAAGACAATGGCTGAGAAATGGTCACTCAATCTGCATGCTGCTTTCTAAGCTTATTCTTTTTTTTTTTTTTAAAGAGAGAGGGACAGTGAGAGAGAGAAAGAGAGAAACAACTTTATTTAGTTTTTCACTTGGCCTTCGTTGTTCCAACACTCAGTTGTTTACATGGTGCTGGGGTTTGAACCCAGGTCCTCGTGCTTGCCAAGCAAGCACCGAAACCACTGAGCCACCACTCCAGCCCTAAGCTTATTCTTTACTATTCCCCATACACCACTTTTTTTCTCCTTTAATCTAGCTAAAGTATCAACATTGTTTAGTGAATACACATATAATGGAGCTATATCCATGTCTCAAAAAAACAAAAATCATTTCTCTTAATCTGAACAAAACAGACTTTACAAAGTGTATTTAATACTGAACAAATGCTTTGTCTGATGAAGTAACTGCCTTTCTGAAACAAAGTCCCTGACTACATGTCTTGCTTGTGCTCAGTGGGTGTGATCCGAGAAATGAGCTATTTAAGCATATTTCTTTTGTTCTTCCATAAAGTAGCATTTATTCTTGAACCCCTTCCCTCCTCTCTAGCACAAACATCATAACCAACTAAAAAAGACCCTAAATTTTTACACACACACATGCACACACTCCTTAAAAACAAAGCTGAAGGGGCTGGAGAGGTCATAGAACGCTTGCTTAGCAATGCAGAGGACCTGGGTTTGAACCCTAGCATCACAAACACAACGAAATGTTGGAACAATAAAAGCCAAATGAAAAACTAAATAAAACTGATTCTTTCTCTCTATCACTGTCCCTCTCTCTCTTTCAAAAAAATAAAATAAAAAAGTTAGATGTTAGAGAACTTGCCTATCATGTGAGAGGCCCTAGGCCAATTCCTGGTACTGCCAAAAAATTTTAAAAAACAATAAAAAGTTGGATGACAAAGAGATACCTTTCTTTTTCTTTTTTTGATCTTGCTATATTGCCCAGGCTAGCCTTGAACTCCTGGGCTCAAGCAACTCTCCTGCATCAACCACACAAGTGACTGGGACTACAGGCCTGCAAAATCACATCCTGCTGTTCCTTCTTTCTTTTACTCAACACTGGATCATCAATCAGTTGCTAATTCAAAGGTTGGGCTTCATTTAGATTTTCTCCTTAGAATTCCTAGACAGAGGGACTGGAGAGGTGGCTCAGTGGTAGAGCACTTGCCTGGCAAGTGTAATGTCCCAGGTTCAATCCCCAGCACCATATACACAAAACAAAAAAGGAAAAACAAAAACCAGATGAGAAAAAAAAAAAATAAACATACTCTCTCTCGTTTTTAAAGTGGGGGGAGTCAATTTTATTTATTTTTTCATTTGTTTTTTGTTTCTCCAACACTTAGTTGTGTATGTGCTGCTGGGGTTTGAACTCAGGTCCTCACCCATCCCAGGCAAGCGCTCTACCACTCTACCGCTGAGAAGCCTTTCTCTAGTACCTCTCTCTCACTCTTTTTTTTTTTTTTTTTTAAGAGAGAAGGACAGTGAGATAGAGAGGGAGAGACAGAGAGAATCAATTTTATTGAGTTTTTCACATGGCTTTCGTTGCTCTGACATTTAGTTGTGTACGTGGGTGCTGGGGTTTGAACTCGTGTACTCACGCATGCTGGGCAAGAGCCGTAACCACTGAGCCACCGCTTCAGCCCCATCTCTCTCACTCTTGAAAAAAAATAAAAGGCATTCCCAGACAGAATTGCAATTTCTGGTGTCTTCATTTCAAAACAGAAGTATTTCACCAAAATAAGAACTGCAACTTTCTCTGCTCTGGCAAGCATAATGAAGTTGGAATGATCCACAAAACAATAATCTCTAAAATTGGATAATGTGAACATCCTTCACATCTTCCTGAAATGGCTATATCTTCTGAATGGACTGTGTTCTCTCTGCCTTTCTTCCATCTGCCTATAATACCCTTCTCTGTGTTCTCCCTCACATTTGGGACTCTCTGTATCAACTTATCTAGATAGCATTCTCCAATCACTTCCAACGCTAAATTAATGCCCCTCCTCTGTTCTCCCACTACATCTAATATTTAACATACTGTCCAGTGTTACCAGTCTGTCTCTCCATCTAGATCATAAACATCTTGAGGCCAAGAACAGGATCTTATGCATTTTCATATCCTCAGTGTCTATGACATATCAAGCAATCAATAATGATTTGTTGAATAAACATATGTAGTAAAACTTGACCAAGAGGGGCTGGAGTGGTGGCTCAGTGGTTACCACACTTGCCTGGCATGCAGGTTCAAATCCCAGCACCACATATACAACGAAGTGTTAAAGCAACAAAGGTCACACGAAAAACTAAATGATTCCCTCTCTCTCTCTCTCTGTCCCTCTCTTTAAATAAAAAAAACCAAAACTTGAAATCTTGACCAAGAATACCTTCAGTAATTTTTGCAACATATTTTCCCTGATAAACCAACTAAACCCAGGCTAATATTAAAGTTACTAGAATCCAATACCATCCCCAGCTGATAGCAGAAGAAATTTATTCTACCTGGTAACGGAAACAGAGGATTTAAAAAAAAGGATGTGCATGATGGCACCCAACATCAACTCAAGAGGAGTCATCATGCCAAACTGTTACTATCTGAAAAGTGAGTAAGGGAAGTTTCTAGGGTGTGGTAGCCTAAAATATAATAGAGAAAAGACCCTCTAAATTTACTGTTACTTTAAATAAAAAAGAAATAAACAGTCCTGAAGGGGGAGGAAAAAAATGAAACCAAGTTTAAAAAAAATTTTTTAATAGAGCAAATTTAAACTGCTATATTATACTTGCTGGGCCAGGTAGGTTAAAGAAAAGAAACGTGGTCCCTACTCCCAGGGAACTTAGGTTACCTCATTGAGTAATCATTCCTATCCCTTCCCAAACTCATAAATATTAGAGAAAAAAAAGAGAAGAGATTCTCTTAAACCAAGAGTCAAGAGCCTAAGATAATTAGAATGGATGTTCTAGGACAGCAAAATTTGGGAGGCTTTTTGAGTTTAAGGTTACCCCAGGAGTGAAAAGTTTGTGCCACAGCCTGCTGTGGTTGTATACACCTATAATCCAGCAACTCAGGAGACTGAGGCAGTAAGATTTGAAATTCCAGGCAAGCCTCAGCAACTGAGCAAGGCCCTAAGCAACTTACCAAGACCCTGTCTCAAAATAAAAAATAAAAAGCCCTGGGTATGTAGCTCAGTGGTAAAGCACCCCTTGGTTCAATCTACAATACCAAAAAGATAAAGAAAAAAGTCTATGCCATAGGCATCAGAAGCCAAGGAAAGAAATATTCTACAACTAGGAATGAAAAGACCTAGCTCAGGTCCTAACAAGCGACGTTGGGCAAATCACTTCACTCCTCTCAGTCAAAGATGGCTCTTCTATCAAAGATGGCTCTTCTGTAAAGTGGGCATAATGATTAAGTTATTGGCAAAGTTGTCTGTGATGATTACATAAGTAATATAAAATCACTCTGAAAAGTTTCACATAACATACCAATATAAGAGAAGCAAAAATTGTTTTTCTGAATGGAGTATAAATCCTATGGTTTGGTGGGCACAGTTGCACAAGTCTATAATCCCAGCAGTTCAGGAGGTTAAGAGACTGCAAGTTCAAGGCTACCCTCAGCAATTTAGTGAGGCCCTAAACAATTTAGCAAGACCCTGCCCCAAAATAAAAGGGCTGGAGATGTGGTTCAGTGGTTAAGCAACTGAGTACAAAAAAAAAAAAAAAAAAAAAAAAAATCTAAAATCCTGTGGTTCAACTTCCAAAGTCTAAGCCTGACTCAACTTCCCAGTCTTGTTAAATCCCTTAACCAACCTGCAGTCATTTAAATGAGAGAAGAGTCATGTGTGAGGTTCCCGGGGTGGGTGGTGACTATGCAGTCCTTGTTCCATATCTCAGTAGGTTCATCCGTAAAATGGGTGGTGTTGAATTCAAAAGATAGTGCAGGTCTGAGTAAGGGAGTAGAGAATTTGCCAAAAGTGAGTAAAATATTTACACAACCCTACCTACCACAACTGAGAAATAAGGTTATCAAATCACTCCCTGGATAGAATTAGAAAGGACTTAACCATCATTTAATCTTTTGTTTTACAGAGGGGAAAACTGAGGCCCAGATACATGTTATAGAAGTCTCACAGCTAGTCAGATGCAGAGCTGGGTCTAAGCCCAGAGCCTTGAATTCCAAAATCCAGAGCCCTCTTTGCCAGATTACAGCATTACCTAAAGCACATGTGGCCTGTAGGACATACATTATTAACCTGAAGATGTACCACTGTATGATTTCATCAACAGTAAAATGTCCACTGAAGGTGGGATCTAGGATTCTGGGGAGAAGAAGGGATGTTAACAGCTGAGGAAGCTGGGAAAGGGAATACTTCACTGAGGAGGTACACCGAGTCCTAGAAGTACTCAGATAAAAGGAAATCAAGGAAATAGTTTCAGGCAGAAAAGACTTAAAACAGGCAATCTTGGGAAGAAAAATTTTTAGATGATGGGTAAAAATTTCTGTAGGGAGGATAAAAAAGCAGATTTAGAGGAACAGAATGTTGTTAATCAGATACTGCATGACTGATTACATGCAATTTATTCCTTCTCTCCCTACGGGTTAAAATATACTTTTTTTTTTTTTTGGTTATTTTTGAAGAGAACACCCGAATTTGAATCATTACAAGTAATTTCTTTTCTTCTCCTTTGTTTTCTTTTTTTTTTTTTTTTTTTTTTTTTTTTTTTTTTTTTTTTGGTATTGGGGATTGAACCCAAGGGTGCTTAACCAATGTGCCACATCCCAGTCCTTTTTACTTTTTTGAGATTTTGAGATAGGGTCTCACTAAGTGGTTTACAGCATTGCTAAATTGCTGAGGCTGACCTTGAATTTACAAACCTCCTGCCTCGGCTTCCCATGTCATTAGCATTACAGGAGTGTACCACCATGTCTAGTCATTACTAGTATTTTTTTTTTTTTTTTTTTTTTAGGGCTGAGGACCCAACTCAGGGCCTGTGCATGCTAGGCAAACCCTCTGCCACTGAGCTAAATCCCCAACCCCACTAGTATTTTTTTAAATTATTTTTTACTTTCTTTGGTTCCAGGGATTAAACCCAGGCCACATCCCAGCACCCCACCCTCTTTTTCTTTCTTTTTTTTTTTTAATGTGAGACAGAGTCTCACTAAATTGCTTACAGCCTAAGTTACTGAAGCTGGCTTTGAACTTGTGGTTCTCCTGCCTAATCTCCCAAGCCTCTGGGAGGACAGGCATGTACCACTGCACCCTACATTACTAATTTTAATTCACTAATCTACTCTGTCTCCCTACAAGGACCTCTGCAGACACCACATCTACCTCAGCAGTCTCTGGACTCAAAACTGCCTAGATTTAAATTCTCACTTTATGTGAACTTGGGACAAATTCTTTCATCTTTGTGTACCTCTGTAAAGTGGAAATAACATCAGCACCCATTTCAGTTATGTGCAGATTAAGTGTGTATTGCCTGAATGGATAAAAAAAAAAATGTGGTGTATACATACACATTAAAAAATTGAAATTATGGCATTCGCAGGAAAATAGATAGAAACCAGAGACCAACATGTTAAGCAAAATAAGTCAAACTCAAAAGGTCAAGAGTGGTATGTTTTCTCTCATATGCAGGAGCTAGAGAGGAAAGAGGAAAAGAAAGGTGGGGGTAGATCTACTTAAAATCAAAGAGAGATCAGTAGAGGAAAGGACCAATGGGTAGGAGGTAGAGACAGGGAAGGAAGTGCTGGGTAGTGATATTAGCCATATTATACTGTTTGTGTACACGCAATAAATCTCAACAACATGTACAACTATAATGCAGTGACTCAGCAGGAAGATTCCAAGTTCAAAGCCAGCCTTAGCAACTTAGCAAGGCCCTCAATAACTTGGTGAGACCCTGTCTTAAAATTAAAAAACTGCAGTGGCTGAGCAGTTATAGCGCTTGCCTGGCAGGCACCAGGACCAGATTTTGAACCCCAGCACCACGTACAAAACTAACTGTGGGAGCAACGAAGGCTACGGGAAAGACCAAATAAACTTGATTCTCTCTCTCTCTCACTATCCCTCTGTCTTTGGAAGAAAAAAAAAAAGGGGGGGGTGAGATGCAGCTCAGGATAAAGCAGCCTGGGTTAAATCCCCAGTATCCCACCAAAAAAAAATCTGTCATATACGTGTGTGTGTGTGTGTGTATGCCTGAGACACAATGTAAAACTGATTTTTCCGAGAGCTTACTTTAATAATGTTAAGAGCCACTGAGTTAAAGCACTGAATAAAGTTTAAAACACTATCTAGCACACAACTAAGCACTTAGTGCTGTTGTTACTGTTGCTGTTATGTACCTATCAAAGTTCTTCTAAGCTATACAAAACAATATGAAAGCACTTTGGAAAATTTGATACATGTAAGTTAAAAGCTCTTCTCCATTTCTGATACCCATGCGAGGCCCTATTTAGGCACATATTTGTTGAAGGGACCACTAGCTATGTGTTACATTGAAGACTCCACAGACTAGGATTTATCTAACACTACGTCATGCTTTCTCATTAGTTGCAGAGAGATGGAGGCTTGGTGCCTGCGTAAAATAACTCGCTTTACCTAGTTGGGGAGTTGGGAGTGGGGAAGGTAGGATTCAAGCACATGAGTACCTGAAGGAAGCAAATCAGTCATACATAGAACTGTTCGCTCCCCCAGAGCCAGGCAGACTCAATTGTGCCACAGACAAGACCAGACTAACAGATGCCTGGGCCTCTGAGAAGGGCTGATTCACTTCCGCCTCCCTTTCTCCTCATGCAGACACTTCACAGAATAACATTTAAGCCCATACAGGTGTCACTGGCATGAGGAGAAACTGGAAGTCCCCAGATACAGTCTGTGTACACAACAAGGGGTTACCTGAAGAGTTCCTTCAGAAAGACAGCACATGTACACGATGACAATAATTTAAATTCCAAAACCCCAGATGGAAAAATCTGGAAAACACGCTCACCGGTCAAGAAATCTGAAGGTCAGGATTCTATCCCATCAACGCGTGACCTTGAGTTAGTCACTTCGTCTCTCTGGGCTTACGTGTCTTCCTCTGTTAAAAAGAGAGAGAGGGAGGGAGAGATAACATAGCCCACGGATGCAGGTAAAAATTAAAGAAAGGCAATAAAATGCCTAGCGTAAGATCTATACCATAAAAGTGAAAACAAATTCTAATAAACTGCAGATCACGGGAAGCTACCTGTGAAAAAGTCTTAGGGCACCCTCGTCTCGTCACACATGTATTCTTTTAAAATAACCTACGTAAATCACATTTTCGCCTCTGCAGTCCAACAGCCTGCGTGGGAGGTCTGAGGAAGCAACGTGTTCCCATCGCATTCCTCAAAGCCGTGGTTTCTAAGTGCTTTGGTGGGGATGTGGGAGGGGGCTCACTTCCCCCTCGTACTGTCCACCCATTGTGAAAACCTAAAATAAACCATATGCTCAATACCGTGCCTACATTTTACAGTTATTCACGTTCCCGTTTCAAATTAAAGGAGGGGAGCATTAAATTTCTTCAGCTAAGCTTCAGATCATCCTATAGGGTTTAGTCTTAGCGGGGGGCTTAAGACGCGAGGCGCAGGGTCGCCCCCTTGAACATGAGGGGACGCGTTCTAGAGCTTTCGAGACGACCCCAATTTCTCAGTGACGAATCCCAGCCACGTGTCGCCATTTTGTGTTGGGCAACATGGCGGCGATCCCCCCCACCCCCGCCCAGCAAGTAGGGGGAAGGGTGCAACGCCACGTTAGACCGCTTCCTCGGAGGAACCAAGTATATGTTGCTCGTTTGACCTTCCCGGGTTTGCCTTAGCCCAAAGAATAAAAGAGAAGGGGCAGAAAGCGCAACGCATATGCCAACATGTCCAGCGACATTTCGTAGCTAGACGAAATCGGCAGGAAAGCCTTCCAAGATGGCGGACCTCGGCAGGGGCCGCCCGAGCTAGCGGGGCGCCGCACCTGCGCCGTGAGGGAAGACGGCCGAAAAACAGCGGCGGCTACCGGAGAGGCCGCGCGGGAACTGCCGCAGAAACCCCCACCAACTCTGGTCGGACCACCTGAATAAATAAGGCCCCCAGAGATGCACAATTGGTTTCAAACATCTGCCCACAGTGCCACGATAGAAATGACATGAAGGGCAAAAAATGGGTTTTCTGTGGGTTTCAACCGAAAGAAACCAGCAATATGCAAACAAAGCATTATGTAAATGGACGCCATTCTTTTCACGGTTATGTTGCTAGCATTTCACAAAAACAAACTGACTCCGCCGCCTAAGCGGCGGGGGAGGTTGGATTTGGATTTTTCCGCTCACCGGCCACGCTCTAGGGCCGGGACAGAGATGGGCGCTAACGCGGGACACCCGGACGCCGGGGACGAAAAGGCTCCACGTGCCCGCCCGCGCGCGCACCCGCCCAGCAGGCCGCGCCTCAGCGCCCCTCCCCCCCGGAAGACGGCAGCTGCCCCTCCCGTCCCCCTCCATACCCTCGCGCATGCGCTCTGCCCACCTCACGCGCACGTTTTAAACTCGCGGCTTCCCAGCTGCCGCCTGCACTGACCGCCGGGGCTGTCCGTGTTGCTCCATGCACAAATCCCTTTGGCAGATCTCAAAAATTATATGTGTCTCCCAACCACAACATTAATATTTTCAGTCACCCGCCGGTGTTGGTAGAGCTAATAAAATACGCGATCACTTTAAAACCCTGCCGGATTCACAACTTCCGCCTGTCGTATGCATTATTTTCAGTACTGCGGTGTAAAGAGAGTTTTTTTTTTAAGTACCGCGTGAGGGTTGGCGCAATTTTGTGACCTAAAAAAAAGGGTCCTCATTTTTTTCAAGGGGTCCTGCGCAGCAAGCACTTCCGGGGTCAGAGGGTACGCGGGGTTGAAAGCGGGCTTCCCGCCCCGCCCAGACCGCCGAGGCTGCCGCCGGAGTCGCCACCGCCGCGCCCTCGCCCACCCGCCCGCCCGCCGCTCCCGGCCCCGCTCGCCCCCTCCGCCGCCGCCGCCCGTCCCTGCGACGACGCCGCGGCCTCCCGCCCGCTCCCGCTCGCTCCCGCGGCCCTCGCTCGCCTCGCGCCGGCAGTTTTGGGCCTACACTTCCCCTCCCCCCGCCAGCCACCAAAGACTTGACCACGTAACGAGCCCAACTCCCCCGAACGCCGCCCGCCGCTCGCCATGGATGCCGGTGTGACTGAAAGTGGACTAAATGTGACTCTCACCATTCGGCTTCTTATGCACGGAAAGGAAGTAGGAAGCATCATTGGGAAGAAAGGGGAGTCGGTTAAGAGGATCCGCGAGGAGAGTGGCGCGCGGATCAACATCTCGGAGGGGAATTGTCCGGAGAGAATCATCACTCTGACCGGCCCCACCAATGCCATCTTTAAGGCCTTCGCTATGATTATCGACAAGCTGGAGGAAGATATCAACAGCTCCATGACCAACAGCACGGCGGCCAGCAGGCCCCCGGTCACCCTGAGGCTGGTGGTGCCGGCCACCCAGTGCGGTTCCCTGATCGGGAAAGGCGGCTGTAAGATCAAAGAGATCCGCGAGAGTACCGGGGCCCAGGTCCAGGTGGCGGGGGATATGCTGCCCAACTCCACCGAGCGGGCCATCACCATTGCTGGCGTGCCGCAGTCTGTCACCGAGTGTGTCAAGCAGATCTGCCTGGTCATGCTGGAGACGCTCTCCCAGTCTCCGCAAGGGAGAGTCATGACCATTCCGTACCAGCCCATGCCGGCCAGCTCTCCGGTCATCTGCGCTGGCGGCCAAGATCGGTGCAGCGACGCTGCGGGCTACCCCCACGCCACCCATGACCTGGAGGGACCACCTCTAGATGCCTACTCGATTCAAGGACAACACACCATTTCTCCGCTCGATCTGGCCAAGCTGAACCAGGTGGCAAGACAACAGTCTCACTTTGCCATGATGCACGGCGGGACCGGATTCGCCGGAATTGACTCCAGCTCTCCAGAGGTGAAAGGCTATTGGGCAAGTTTGGATGCATCTACTCAAACCACCCATGAACTCACCATTCCAAATAACTTAATTGGCTGCATAATCGGGCGCCAAGGCGCCAACATCAATGAGATCCGCCAGATGTCCGGGGCCCAGATCAAAATTGCCAATCCAGTGGAAGGCTCTTCTGGTAGGCAGGTTACTATCACTGGCTCGGCTGCCAGTATTAGTCTGGCCCAATATCTAATCAATGCCAGGCTTTCCTCTGAGAAGGGCATGGGGTGCAGCTAGAACAGTGTAGGATCACTCATAACCCCCTTCTGCTGTTTTCCCATGATCCAACTGTGTAATTTCTGGTCAGTGATTCCAGGTTTTAAATAATTTGTAAGTGTTCAGTTTCTACACTTTATCATCCGCTAAGAATTTAAAAAAAAAATCACATTCTCTGTTCAGCTGTTAATGCTGGGATCCATATTTAGTTTTATAAGCTTTTCCCTGTTTTTAGTTTTGTTTTGGGTTTTTTGGCTCATGGATTTTATTTCTGTTTGTCGATAAGAAATGTAAGAGTGGAATGTTAATAAATTTCAGTTTAGTTCTGTAATGTCAAGAATTTAAGAATTAAAAAATGGATTGGTTAAAAAATGCTTCATATTTGAAAAAGCTGGGAATTGCTATCTTAAACTCTTTGTTGGTGCTTTTTTTTCCCCTCTCCTTTTAGCGTTAGGTGTTTGGAGGGCAGAGGGAGAAGGGTGGGCCCTTCCTCGGTATTCTTTCAGGCACTTCTCACCTTATCGGTAAGATTACATTCTCTCTGCCTCAACAAAGGAACGCAGCAGGTTGGGCCTGCTTTGGGCTGTTTACAGAGATGGAGGGACTCTTCCCCGGATGACTTCCTTCCAACCAAGTTCCAGAGAGTGGTCTCTGCCCATTTCTCTGATAGAAAACATAAGGTTTTCTCAGGTGGAAAAAGTGCCCATTCAGTAGGACCTGATGAATGGAGAGCATCCTCTCCATCTAACCAGACCGCTCTACTCCCATCCCACACGAAAAACTTAGCCACGAACAATAAAATACTCTGACGTGGGAGGAGCCTGGGATGGGGAAGGGCAAGGGTGGGAGGAGGGCAACAGCTGCAACGTGGTGGTGGGGATGGGGGGTCTTGGTTGGACAGCTGGGGATGGGGCCGAGGAGAGGGAGTGGGGTGGAAACAGGACGACCCACTTGTCCACAAGCACCTGTGGCAAGCCTGTCTGAGGATGTTAATACACCTGTCAAGTGAGATATCCAGAAACAAAAGAGGTAAAACTGGGTTCCTAATTTTTCAGCTGTGTGCAATGTTCAGAGAATCACTATACCAAGAAATCTGCGTAAAAGAGACAATCCTCATTAGGAATTTAGACTGACCATTGATCCCAGCATAAGGGTGACTAGGTGTTAATATAAATTCCTAGATCCTACTCCAAAAGGAGCCCACACTGCAATTTTAACACCTCCAAAGTGTGATTTGAGTACCACTTTCTCTTCAAGGGGGGAGGGAAATTTCTGTGGTGAAGGCCTAGCAGTCTTAAGTCCACATCAGCTAATGAGGCAAGAATAGATCTGATGAGAGGAGAAAATTCTCTACTAGGCAAATGCAATACTGGTAATAACAGAACATCTCCTTTCCAAGGTATAGGCCTGGTTTGGAGAGTCCCTGGAGGACGACTGCCATACACTTAACATCCACTGTGGAGTTCAAGCAGGCAGTTGCTGAAAGGAACCCAAATTCTGAAGATAGGCCTGCTTTCCGTGCTTGGATTCTGCCACTTCCTGGCCTTGGGCAAATTATAAAATGAAGGTGTTGAAAGTATACACCTTCTAGGCTTGAGAAATTAAAAAGTATACTGTGTAAAGCAGGACACTGTTTAGAATATGGGATTACAAAAAACCAAAGGCCTAAGTCAGGGGATAGCAGTTGCCTACAGTATCTGACGAGAGAAGATAAAAATTAAGGAACAAAGTTACATATTAAATATTGAGCTAGAGAAGAGCTGGGCTGAAAGGCCAAGAATATGGGGTGGAAGGTGGATAGTAAAGACCCAGAAGACTGTTCAGTGCCTTCTGGAAACAAAGCACTAATCAGGGCAAGTAGATAACAAACTCAAACACCAAGCCAAATATTCTACAACTTGCTAGGTGAAGTGGTTTAAATGTGCTATGAAAAATAGGGCTCAACTTTGACTTGCCCTCCTCTCCATCATACGTACCCCTTATAGGACAAAGCTGGCAATAATTTGGGCAGCAAGGCATATGATGATTTGCACCTTGAAGAGGCAAAAGGCAGAAACGAGAAAAACTACCTCAAGAAAAAACATTCTAAAACAGGCTGGGAAATGGTATTAATAGGAACACATAGGAGCCAATCAAAGCAGTGCTGCAGGGCTGTAATCCCAACTAAACGAAGGTTGAGGCAGAAAGATCACAAATTTGAGACCATCCTGGGCAACTCAGAAGTGGTCTTAAAAGGGCTGTGATAAGCAGGGCCCAGTGGGACACACCTGTAATCCCAGCAATTTGGAAGGCTGAGGCAGGAGGTTCGCAAGTTCAAAGCCAGCCTCAGCAATTTATTGAGACTCTTAAAATGGGTTCAGTTGTTAAATACCCCTGTGATCAATCCCTGGTACCAAAGAAAAAAAGGGGGGTGTGGCTAGGATGTAACTCAACACTACTGGGTTCAGTCCCAGGCCCCGATGGGGAGTTAATTGAAGCAAGAGAAACTGGGTGTGGAGGTCAGAGATAGATATAATTAGGAACAATGAATCTAGGCATGGTGCTAGAAAGCATATGCCACCAGAAATGCTTGACTGGTAACTAGAAATAGGAGGCAAACTGAAAGAAAGTCTATCACCTGGGGGTGAGGAACTTAATTGTCTTCTTCACTGTGTATCTTATGCCTGCCACTGAGCTTGACAAAATGGAGGCTCAAAAAATTTGTAAAACTGGGCCAAGCATTGTGGCATAGCTGTAATCCCAGTGGCTCAGGAGACTGAGGCATGAAGATTGCCAGTTCAAAGCCAATCCTGAGCAACTTAGGCAGACCCTATCTCAAAATAAAAATATTTTTTAAAATGGGCTAGGAATGTGGCTTGGTGGTTAATAAGCACCCTTGGGTTCAACTCCTGGTACAAAAAAAAAAATTTTTTTTTTTTGTATATCTGGGAATGTAACAGTAAACTCAGTGGAAGAGTACTTGTCTAGCATGTGCAGGACCCTGTTTTAAAAAAAATGGGCTGGGGATGTAGCTCAGTGGTAAAGCTATAGCCCACCCCTCCCCCCCAGCAAAAATAAAAGCTAAATTTCAATCATTTTTTTACCCCTTTCACCCAGTTACTTTAGAGATCAAGGAATACTGGGAAGACAATATTAATGGAATGAGTGTGCTTGAGAGATTAAAATTTCAGAAGAACTATTGGGGAAACCAGGAAAAGGCCTCCTATCTCCAAGGAGTTAGATCACTCAAGTACTTGGTGGTGCAAATGAGGGAAAGAAATAGAAACAGAACTTGAGCGAAAGAGAGAGAAAGAGAAAGAGAGTGTATCAGGGAGAAGATTCTTTTATTTTGTCATTTTTGAAAAGAACTTCATTTAAAGCAAATAAGGAGCCAGCAGGAAGCAGAATGCTAAAGGCACAGGTAAGACAAAACTGGGTAGAAAAGGGTCTTCAGTGCTATTAGGCCCTGGGCAATTGGACTACTGGAAATTAACTCACTTATTTTGTGCCCTCTCCCACAGGGATTTGCATTTCAGAAACCCCACCCTCTTTGTTCTTTCTCTTGGGGGCAGCTTGAACATGTCCAGTTCTCTTCTGAACTGAGGACTAGAAATTGATAAGGCCCCTCTGCAGTTGCTGTGTTTCTTGTTACAGCTGCATTCCTGCCACCAGCTGTGAGGCCACAGGCACTGCCGCAATAGAAGAGCCTGAACAAGTTGACAAACACCTGCTGTGTCCAGAGTTTAGAGGTCTGATCCCCACCCCCCCGGAAGTCCCCAGTCCCTCCCTTGCTTGTCCCACTTGGCATACACACACATGTACATTCACACATTACCACCACCGGGCTCCACGCGGCCAGCGTTTTGGACAGTGAATCACCACACTTGGTTTCACCCCTCCAGCATGTACTTGTTCTCTGTGACCTGGAAAGTGAGCAGTGTTTTCCAAGAGCTTGAGGTTTGAGTCAAACCTACCTCACCCCCAACCACTCTTGGTGACCCCAAGTGTTGCACCACATACTGTCCAATATCCCTGGGCTTGCCACCACCTGACACACCCATCGAGAAGCATGGATTGCCAGTAGTGGCAGGAGAAGCCTTCCACTACCAAATCTGGTCATCTTGTCTGGTCACCTGAGGGGCCTTTCTAAAATGTCAATCTAACATTACTCCCCTGCTTAAGTCCGGTCTCCACTCTCCACAAAAGAAAATCCAATCTTTTCAGCAGGGCTTGTGTTGCCCTGGGGTTATTCCCCACCTGCCTCACGAGTGCAATGCTGACCAGTGCTCTCCAGCTCCAGCCTTCCATACCAAAGAACTTGCAGTTCCCCCAAAGTCAGTCTGTTTGGGCATCCTTGCCTGGGACATAATTATTGTCTAATTGTCTTTTTTAATTTCTTTTTTTTTGTACCAGGGATCGAACTCAGGGGCACTGAGGCACATCCCCATTCCCTTCAGTTTTTTTTATTTTAAGACAGGGCATTGTTAAATTGCTTAGAGCCTTGCAAAGTTGCTGAGGCTGGCTTTGAACTTTCGATCCACATGCTACAGCCTCCCAGGGTGCTGGGATTGCAGGTGTGCACCATTGCACTCGGCTCGTAATTGTTTCTTCTTTGTCCTGAACTGGCTAGGCTCTTCTTCCATACCTGCCTGGGTACTGGGACTTCTATTACAGCTCCTGCTCTTTTTTTCTTTCTTTCTTTCTTTCTTTTTTATACTGGGGATTGAACCCAGGGACACTTTGCCACTGAGCTATATTCACAGCCCTTTTTATTTTTTATCTTGAGACAGGGTCTCCTTAATTTGCTTAGAGCCTCGCTAAATCGCTGAGGCTGGCTTTGAACTTGCAATCCTCCTGCCTCAACCTCACGTGCTACCATGCCCAGTCACCTTGAGAGTTTAAATGAATTAATTCACTGAGTTTGGGGCCCCATGCAATAGATGCACCCCATCACTGCCCAATACTGGGGATGCAACCTAGGGCTTCACACATGCCAGGTTAGCATGCCAGGTAGTTCACTCTACCAAGTGAGCTACAATCCCAGCACTTATTTTTTGTTTTGTTTTGAAACAAGATTTCACTAATTTACCCAGACTATAGTCCTGCCTCAGCCTCTGCAATAGCTGAGATTAAAGGTGTGTGCTACCATGCCTGGCTTGTTTTATTTGTCTTTAATAACTTTTTTTTTTTAAGAGAGAAGGACAGTGAAAGAGAGAGAGAGAGACCAAATCAATTGTGTTGTTTTTTTTGTTTGTTTTTTTAGTTTTTCATATTGCTTTTGTTGCTCTGACACTTAGTTGTGTACGTGGTGCTGGGGTTTGAACCTGTGTACTTGCGCATGCCGGGCAAGTGCCGTAACCACCGAGCCACGGCTCCAGCCCCTGTCGTTAATAACTTTTAATGCCCAATTTTTCAATAAAGAAAGCAAGACATTTTGATTTCAAACATACATGAATATGTAGTACATACGACAATCCTATTGCTATTGCTAGTATCCTCCATTCTCTGTTTTAAAAACTGAGAATGTAGCTCAATAATAAAGCACCCTGGCTTTCAATCCCCAGGACCTAAATCAATAAAATTCACCATTTTATTTATTTCTTTGCTGGGTATGGAATCAGGGTCTCTTGGATTTTAAGCCCAGGCTCTACCTCTGAGCTACACTCACTGAACTACATTCCCATTCCCCAAATTCACCATTTTATTTTTGTTTTTTAATTTTATTTTTTGATTGATCAATTGATTTATTCATTTACTTTTGGTACAAGGGACTGAACCTACTGAACCACATCCCCAGCCGTTTTCATTTTTTATTTTGAGACTGGGTCTCGCTGAGATACTCAGGACCTCACTAAGTTGCTGAGGCTTGCCTCAAATTTGCCATCTTCCTGCCTCAGCCTCCAGAGCCACTGAGATTACAGGAGTGTTCCACTGCGACTGGCTCCTTTGCCATTCTAAAGTGTATAATTTAGGGGCTGGAGCGGTGGCTCAGTGGTTTCAGCGCTTGCCTGGCAAGCATGAGTACCCAGGTTCAAACCCCAGCACCATGTACACAACTGAGTGTTGGAGCAACTAAGGCCATGTGAAAAACTAAATAAAGTTGTTTCTCTCTTTCTCTGTCTCTCTCACTGTCCCTCTCTCTTTAAAAAAATAAATAAAGTGTATAATTTAGTGGTTTTTAGTATATTCACAAGTGGTACCAATCATCACCACTAATTTATGCCAGACATTTTCGTCATCCGAGAAATGCCCCCCATAGCTGTTATCATTCATTCTCTATCCTCACTCACCCCCAGTCCCTATCCTTCAGTCCCTACCAAATGCTAATCTACCTTTTGTCCATATACATTTGCTTACTCTGGACATTTTATGTAAATAGAATTATATGGCATGTGGCCTTTTGCATCTGACTTCTTCCATGTTGCAGCATGTATCAGTATTTT
Source organism: Aplodontia rufa (assembly GCA_004027875.1). Taxonomy (NCBI): domain Eukaryota; kingdom Metazoa; phylum Chordata; class Mammalia; order Rodentia; family Aplodontiidae; genus Aplodontia; species Aplodontia rufa. The sequence goes on along the minus strand of PVKS010023609.1, from coordinate 1,971 downwards.
TCTTGTGTGATGTTGTGATGTTATGAATCAAACCCAGAGCCTGGCACATATTAAGCAAGGGCTCTACCACTGAGTCACATCTCCAGTCTTTTTTTTTTTTTAATTGCGGCACAGGAATTGAACCCAGGGGTGCTCTACCACAGAGCACACCCCCAGTCCTTTTTATTTTGAGACAGGGTCTCACTATGTTGTCAAGCTGGCCCTGAACTCTCAATTGTCCTGTCTCAGTTTCCCAAATTACAAGTATGTGCCACTGTTGCCAGCTTCATTTTTAAAGTTGCTATTGTAAACCAATTAAATACCAACATAAGTTTTTGTTTTATTTTGTTTTGGGTACCCATACTGTGTGTTGAAGCTAGGGATGCCTTACCACCCAGCCCTTTTTATATTTAGAGAGGATCTCCCTAGGTTGCTAAAGTTTTTGCTAGGGGCTGGAGCGGTGGCTCAGAGGTTATGGCACTTGCCTGGCAAACGCGAGGACTCGAGTTCAAACCCCAGCACCACATACACAGTGACGTGTCTGAGGAATGAAAGTCACATGAAAAACTAAATAAAGATTCCTTCATGCTCTCTCTCTCTCTCTCTCTGTCCCCTCTTTCTAAATAATAATAATAATAATAATAATACAGTTCTTTCTAAATCGCAGACTGGTCTCAAACTTGCAATCCTCATACCTCAGCTGCCCAAGTTACCATGATTACAGGTGTTTGCCATTGTGCTTAGCATAATTGATATATATTTATTTAAAAAATAACAATTTTCAAAAACAAAAAAAATTAGCGAGAAAACGGGCATTGTTTTATATTTTGGCAATTTTTTATTTTTTTGGTGCTAGGAATTGAACCTAAAGGTGCTTTGCCACTGAGCTACATCCCCAAGGCCTTTTAACTTTTTTTGTTTTGAGGCAGTCTTACTAAGTCGTTCAGAGCCTCTCTAAATTGCTGAGACTGGCCTGGCCTTGCCATCCTCCTGTCTCAGCCTCCAGAGTCTCTGGGATAATAGGGAAGTGCCACAACGCCCAGCTTTGGCAAATCTCTTTAATATCTGGCAAGTAGAATACGCTGGAGTCTCACACCTGACATCAGGTGTTGTCACAACAGACATCAGTCTGTTGTCGTATCACAAATCCTGCAGCCACTGGAACATTGCACTCTGTGTCAGTGATCAAGTGAGAATGAAAAAGGCAAATAAATCTTAGCATTCTTGTGAAAATAGTTTGGGTCTCTCAAACCCCTGAAAGAATCTCGGGGCCCTGGCCAGTCTGAGAAATGCTGCTTCACAGAAAACTTTTACCAAAGTACACTTGGCACTGTGCCCTTTTTTCTGCACCTTCACCAACACTGGGCATTGCCTTTTTTCAAAACAAACAAACAAAAAAAAAACCTTGGCTAATTTATTAAGCGAAAAGTAGGATCTCTTCATGATTTTAACCTGGCTTCTCTAATTTCTAATTATGTTAAACCTTTTTTCATGAGTTTGTTTTGTTTTGTTTTGTTAAGAGAGAAGGACAGTGAGAGAGAAAAAAAAATTTTATTCAGTTTTTCCTTTTTTTTTTTAAAGAGGGACAGTGAGAGAGACAGGGAAAAGGAGAAACAACTTTATTGAGTTTTTCACATGGCCTTAGTTGCTCCAACACTTAGTTGTTGTACGTGGTGCTGGGGTTTGAACCCGGGTCCTTGTGCTTGCCAGGCAAGCACCGAAACCACTAAGCCACCGCTCCAGCCCCTTTATTCAGTTTTTTCGTTCGTTGCTCTGTGACTTCATTGTGTACATGGTGCTGGGATTTGAATCTGGGCCCTTGTGCAAGCCAGGCAAGCGCTGTAACCGCTAAGCCACTGCTCCAGCCCCCTGAAAATATTTTTATTGTGCAAAAAGTTTTTATTTTATTTTATTTCATACTAGGGATTGAATTCAGGGATACTTTACCACTAAGACATATCCTGGGGCCCTCCACCTTTTTTTTTTTTTTTT
>PVKS010023608.1:0-32175 GCA_004027875.1 Aplodontia rufa | reverse complement strand
AGAAATTGTCAATGTCAAACAAAATGCCAAGTAAGAATGAAGAATTTGGTGAATTTTATTTTTTAATATGTATTCTTGTAATTTTATTGAATTTTTGCTTCCATATCTTGTCCAGATTATGGGATTAGTCTCATTAACTAAAAGGTGAGATAATAAAAGATGAGAACTTTTGTAGCAAGATAATAGTAATGGTTAACATTTCAGTATTTACTATTTGCAAGGCCATACCCTAATACCATATGGATATGAGTCTGCTCCACAGCTCTATGAAGGGTGTTCATTGATGGAAACGAACCACAAAACGTTAAGCCACTTTCCCAAAGTACTCAAACCAGTTTTGGGACTAGAATAGAAAGCAGTATATATATAGCACTCTGCACATAGTTGATGTTTGTTGGAAGCTCTTAGTTTGATTACAACAAATTAGAAATTTGATGCAATTGATAATGTAGTGCTTAGAAATTGTGAATCTGGTATTTACCATTTTTTTTAGCTTTAAACACTGCTTAAACTTTTAAAAATTATATTCCAAGATTTTGCTAAGCTGTTTAGTTACATGTAACCTATAGCATTTTTTCATCTTGTTTGAAATGAATGTGAAAGATTATTTTTCATCATCTGTACATTTAATGTAATTTTTAAATATCCATGTAATATTTTCAGTTCTTTTTCTCACCATGCAACATGTTGTACCTATTTTTCAATTGTATCATACTTTCTTTCCTTCTAATCATTTAAAATTCTTTAGAACTACCATAGATCACTAAGACGTTATTATATATTTCTATGTGAATGTCCATTTTATAATGTCTTTGAGAAATTTACTTTGTTTTATAATGTCTTCAGTTTGCATTCTAATTAGGATGATTTTTTCTTTTCCTGTCACATTTTCCAATACAGTCAAGGATTAAAAAGATCAAAAAGAAAACTCATGTGTAATGTCATACAACCTAAGGCGTTTGTAGAGATGTATTGGTAAGGTGGGGGATAAGGGTGGGTAATTGGAAGAGGGCTCTTGAGGGTAAATCTAATTTTCAGAATTTTTATATATATTATATTATTTCATTAGAAGCTTGTTTGATTGCTCCACAAATAAATTTCTGAATAAAAAAAGAAAAAATAAATAGAAAATGGGCAGGTACTTTTTTTAAGTTAATCTCATTTGTTGCTGATATTTTTCAAATTATTTCATTAATTCTGTTTCATACAGTATGATTCAATCCAAAATATCACATAATGCTTAAGGTTAGATTGCAAAAGTGAATGAGCCATGTTCTTCCTTTCCCCTTCCTTGTCTCTCTATTCTGTGTCTATCTTAGTCTCCTGTCATAGTGAAATTTTTTTTTTGTATGAAAACTAAGCCTGCATAGGCCATAAGAAAAGAAAAAGTGGAGGAAAGAAAAGGAACGAATGGTATACAGTAGAAGTAATAATGCACTAGTACAACAGCAGGTATAGTAGAAAAGAGTAGAGAAAAAGAATAACTTTGGAAGGCAGGAAAAGTGGTTAAAATAACAAAAATCCACCATCATTCATAGCATATTTTGAGTCTGTTTTGGTGTAAGGGAACCTATATATCAAAAGGGGTAAAATTTTGTTTTTACAGAAGCACAAGATTAGTTACAATGAATGTAGATGGAAAGTGATATCTGCCAGCCATTGTGTTTCCCCTCCCCACCATTTTTTTAATAGTGAGGCAAAAGTAATTCCCTAGCATGATCTTCTTCAAAATTAAACAGAACTCCTACTGACTTCAATAGCTCTCAAGTTTTGTCTCTTACTATCTGTACCTGTAGCTATTTATTATCTATACCTGTAGTTATTTTGCTGCAGAGAGTAATAATTACTGATAAAGTGATGACCCTAATTCAAGATAATGTGTTATTTACATTTTAAGAAGTTTGGTATATGTATGATACATTTTAGAGAGATTGCTATTAATGATTTTAAAATCAAAAAGAAAACTTGCATAGGGAACTTAAAGGTTTAAAGTTTTTCCTCACATAAACACTATAGTTGTTATACCTATTAGACATATTTTTAAAACTAAATTCTTCACTCTGTCTTTATCTATTCAATATTACAATAGGGCTGATTTTTGCCAGTTTTCATTTTCACACATTTTATTGATAATTATTATGTAGACAAATAAAGGTTTAGAAATAAAGTAGGACTGGGCTTAATTTCTTTTGTACCAAGGCTTAAAACTAGAGGTGCTTAACCACTGAGCCAGGTCTCCAGCCTTTTTTATTTTGAGACAAGGTCTTACTGAGTTGCTCAGGGTCTTGCTAAGTTGCTGAGGGTGACTGAACTTGTGATACTTCAGCCTCAGCCTCCCAAGTTAGAGAGCGACAGTGAGAGAGTGAGAGAAGGAGAGAGAATTAATTTTATTTAGTTTTTCATGTGACTTTCCTTGCTCCATCGCTTCATTGTGTACATGGTGTTTAGGGTTCAAACCTGCGTTCTCAAGCATGTCAGGCAAGCACCATAACCACTGGGCCACCACGCCACCCCTTTTGTTGCTTTCTTTACCAATGATTTTTGTGCAGGTTGCTTGATCACCCTGTTTTATAGTTCCCAATTTAAAAATAGATTTGTTAGTAGCTATCACATGGACCTGTAATTAGAGATGGTATGTATAAAAGCTTTATCAAAATATAGACTATGCTTTCAAGAATAGTATTGATTCAATATGAAAGCAGCTTGTAGTTATAGAATTATGTAGCATATGGTTCTTGGTTTTCTTTTTCTTTGAAAGCAGTATTTAAGGTGTTCCTTATTTACCAAGGATGTATGATATGAATTCACAGATAAATTATTGGTGCAGGTATATATAAACAAAATTGTTTAACACATTTTCCTTTATTAAAAAAGTTACCATTGTGCAAAATTTCTTCCTGCATAAAATTGAAGTTGTCCATGAGTTAAAAATTTTGGAAATTTTTTTTTTTAGAGAAAATTTACTCCATATCCCAGTATTCCAATTCAGTACTTAGATGTCTTCTATTGGAACAAAAGTATATTGAGGGTTTATAACCCAGGGAATTACAAGAGAGGACTGAGAAGCAGCTGAGCAGGGAATAGGAGAATGTATGGTAAGTTATTATCTCATTTATGCTTCTTCATCAAAATCAACCAAAAAACTACTTTTAGTTTTACTTTTTATTCTTATAAGACCAAAGATACAGTTTATAAAGCATTCTGTTTGGAGAAAGTGCTTCAGCTAGAAGTAGTTGCAGTTTTACAGAAGATCATAATAGGAGGAGTTAGCAAGTCTCAAGGAAGGAGAAAGACCAGGTATATGGTAGTACAGTACAGAATTTGAAACCCTGCTGTCAGGTTCCCGATTTGCTGTTGCAATTTTGAATCCTGTTTCTGCTACTTAGTTGTCACATGAACCCTAGCTATTTACTTAATCTGTGCTTTGGTTTTCTTCTGTGTAAAGTAGGGATAATAGTCCCTATCTCCTGGCTTTGTTGTGAAGATTAAATTAGTAAACAAGTGGAAAAGTGCTTGACACTTTATGAGAGCTATGTAACTTTTAGCTAACTTCTTTTTATCAAATCTGAAGATTACTATGGTGTAATTAGAAAACTTGGTATGTTTATTGTTGCTATAACTAAATATCATGAAGTGGATAATTTGTCAAGAGGCGACATTTATTTCTTACAGTTCAGGAGACTGGGAATTGAAAGTCCATTCTTCTTGTAGAGACTTTCTGCAGAGTTCTAAGACAGAGTAGGGTATCACAGTGAAAGGCAGACACACATCAGAGATGGAACAAAACTGTCTTTTTATAACCGATCCAGTCTTGAGATAGCCCATTAATCTAAAAATGAATTAATTTGTTCATAGGAACTGGGCCCTCATGATTTAATCACCTCTTAAAGGTCCTCCTTGATCCCATCTCTTAACTCACAATAGGGATTAAATTTCATCATGTGTTTTGGTGGGGACAAACAATAACACATTGTTGGTAATTTACAATATAGACAGTAAGAAAAAATGTAAATAAATAGGTCTTAGAATCAGTGTAATATTAATATGATATTACATAGGTAAATAATATAGCTCTTCATATTGTGAATCTTTTCAAGGCTAATGTTCCTGTTTCATTACTTATATTTAATTGATTTTATAAATTTTCAGATAAAATAGTGGTATGACATTCTCCCCTTTTCTATAGGAGATAGATTCTAAGACCCCAGTGGATGTCTTCCTGGAATTGTGCATACCAAACCCTTTATTTAGTATGTTTTCTTCTATACATTCATACCTATGAGAACATTTAATTTATAAAGTAGATGTAATGGGGTTGGAGATTTAGCTCAGTGGCAGAATGGTTGCTTAGTACATACAAGGAAGGCCCTGAGTTTGGTCCCCAGCCCTAAAAAATAAAAAAGAAAAAAAATGTGTGTATTAAGAAGAAAACAACGACAATAATGAAATGGTACCATTATGATGGAACAGAAGTTATGTAAATGTGAATCTTAACATATTTTATTATACCGTGTTTATGGTTCTTGTGATTATGTGAAATGACACGATGAAATGACATGATGATGTGAAGTGAGATAAAGGCTGTAGACATTATGACAGAATGTTAGGCTTCTGTTAACCTCACTTGAATACAGCACTGCAATACTGGACAGGTGATCTGGTATCAGGTGACTACTAAGTGACTAAGAGTTGGGTAGCTTTTATAGTGTGGATATAGTGCACAAAGGGAGATGATTCATGTCCTGAGCAGGGTGGAAAAGGATGGTGCACGATTTTATCACTCTACCCAGTACAGCGTGCAATTTAAAACTGATGAATAAAAATATTAGAACGTTCCATCAAGTATTTTTGGACTGTGGTTGACTGAACAACTTAAACTTTGGAAAGCAAAATTGGATAAGGGGGCCACACTGTACTTCAATTCTTAAGGAAGAAATAAAGTCTTGATAAATCAAGCCATGCATGGAAATATTAATTTATGTGTACCTCATACTTTTGTGTAAATTATTTTTATGGGAAAATTTTTATTTTAAATTTATAATTTGAATGCCTCTTGGTATCTAGCATTCTGTTATTTGAAAGTGTACTTGCACATGTCTCTAATACATTGATAATATTTTTTAGTGATATACTTTAGACCCTGTAAAATTCTGAAGTGTTTTCTAAATAAACGATAATATGTTGTGTTCAGTGGGTTTATAATGCTAATAATAGTAGAGCACAGCACTTAGGATCATGAGCTCTAAAACTTAAGTTGCCAGGATTTGAATTTGGCTCCAGCATTTACCAAGGTGTCAAGTCACTTTGCATCCCTTTGCCTTTGTTTTCTTATCGGTAAATGAGAATTCTAAGAATTGAAGTTGAAAAGTGCTTAGGACAGTGGCCATAGTATATGCTTGCTATTTTTAATGTTAATTTGATCATCACATTTTGAGATTTTTGAAAGTTCTAGTCAGCTTTATTAGAATTGATAGTAAACCAGATCATTCTATGTCTTGTTCTTCTTTTATAATTATAAATTTCATGTATTTTTACCTTAAAATTGCTTTGACGAAGTAGTGTCTTTGGTTGATAATACCTAAGTTAGGAAAAATCAGTCAAAATTGCCCTGAGAGTGTACCACAAACCATTCAAAATGGCAGTGAACAAAAAACAACAATAACAAAAATAAAGAATACTGGCAAGGATGTGCAGAAAAAGGAACCCTTGTACACTGTTAGGTAGGAATGTAAACTAGTACAGTCACTATGAAAAACAGTCTGGAGTTTCCTGAAAAAAGCTAAAAATAGAACTACCATTTTGTCCAGCTGTGTATTATGAGTATATATCCAAAGGGAAGGAAATAAAGTCAGCATACAAAAGAGGTACCTAGGTATCAACTTTATTGTTGCCCTGTTGACAATAGTTTAGTTATTATAGAATAAACCTAAGGGCCTTCCAGCAGATGAATGGATAAAGAAAATGCTGTGTATGTACACTATGGAAAATATTCAGTCATAAAGAAGAATGAAATCATATCATTTATGGAGAAAATTGATGGAACTGGAGATCATCATGTTTACTATAATGAGCCAGATACAGAAAGAGAAAGACAGGTATCACATCATGTTTTCCTTCGGGGGTGTGGGAACTATAAAAAACAAAAAGAACAGAAACAACTTGAAAGTAGAAGAGTAACTATTAGGAAAGGACTTATTAGACATTGGGATATCTGAGATATGCAGTTTTGAATTTGAATTTGTATCTTACGATAATCATATTGGTGATATTAGTAGTTTTAAAACTGCATTCTCCAAAGTCTCCAAAGACTTCTCATCTAGGAAAGAATAGTAAACGTGGTCTCTGTGCTGAGGCCCTACCCATTTTCTTTAACCATACCACTCTGATGTTACCTGTTTATTGATAGCTGTCCTGTAAGACTAGAAGAAACTAGTTCTGGAAGAAATTTGAAAGCTACTGGTTAAATGTTTTTATTTTTTATTTTTATTTGCTAGCTCTAAAGTTATTTGAATTTTTGGAGATAAAAATAGTCATACAGCCCATCCATATAAAGAATCACTCCATGCATGAGTTGTTAATTTTAGACAATTAACAACTTTGTCTTATAGTCATAAAAATGAACATTCATATAGTTCTGCAGAGTTCTTTTATTTTTGCTAGTATAGAATCCTGGTCTTCCTTTACTGCCACTTCTTTGCTGAACTAAATCAGTTATTAGTCTTCTGCCTAGGTTTTTTATTTTCTGGAACCAAGCTGATATCCGTTTGCTGTTGCTACTTCTACTCTTCTCCTTGCCCTTCTGGTTCTATACTCCTTTGCCATTTTAGTGGTGTTCCAGAAGGAAGTGGAGTTTAATGTGTGTGCTCATCTGACCTAACATTGACAACCACTGATCCTTTGTGCTTCAATATATGCTTGACTTATTGTGGGTGTTTTAACATAGATTCTCTTTTAGGCCTCAGACCTACCCCATTAGACAGTTACTACTGTCACCCTCATTTTACAAATGAGGAAACAGAATAATAAATGACTTTTCTGATATTACTTTACTAGTGATTTGCAGAATGATGTGAATTCAGAAACTTGCTTCTAGGACTTGAGGTCTTCATACTTTTTTCTTTATTCATAAGGACCAGAAGCCTACAGTACTTCTCTTAAACTAATATATTTAAAAATCCTCTTTAAAAAAATGCAAGTCACTGGATTTTTATTTAGGTAAATTAGTTGAAAACCTAGCAGCCTGTAAGTATGCTGCACACACACGTATACACATGGAAATTATTACTTAGTGAATGAAGAATAATTTTTCCAGTAACACAAAACTTTCAAATATTAATTATCACTTAAAACCATCCTTCTAAGTAATCAAAAAACAGAATTGGTGCTTATTGACTGAAATTTGACATAGTGTTCTAACATACTGGAAATAATTTAATAAAATCAGAACTAATAAATTTTAAGTTGAACTTTATGATTTTTTTCCTTTTGTTTAAAGATTTTGGACTTGTAGAAATGTTTGCTATTGAAATTTAAAAGTTACAAATAAGTAAAGCTGTTTTATTTTCCTTTTTTTTCTTTAAGAGAAAAGGACAGTGACAGAATCAATTCTATTTAGCATTTTATGTGTCTTTCATTGCTCCGATATTTCATTGTGTACATCATGCTGTGGTTCGAACTTGCATACTTGCGCATGCCGGGCAAACACAGTAACCGCTGAGCCACTGCTCCAGCACCGCTATTTTATTTCTTTAACAGATATTCTTGACAGTACTTGCAATTTAAAATGAACTTAGTATACTTAGTGTAACTAGTTCAAAATAAATTCCGTTCAAAACTGTTTGATCTTTTTTCTTTTATAATAATGTCACTTCTATTTTATGTAATTTTCTGTCCTTTTCTTTAGTGCAGACAGAAATCTATTGCCTTCCTGCTGAGGATATAATTTCTGAATCTAGGTAGTATACTGTCAGCACAGTGAATCAGGAAATTATTCTCCTGTGCCAGCTGCCGTTGTTAAAGAATAAAGTTTTGGGGTAGGGTGCAATTCTATTATCTCTACTCACAAATCTCATATGACATGCAAATAGATTTTAAAATTAAGAGAGTTTAAAATATTTGGTGACAAATGATACTTTCCTGCTCTATTCCTTCTAAAAATTCATATTATATTTTAAAGGTCATGCTTATTTTCTGATTTAGTGTCAGTAGTCCTCAAAATTATTGAACTTATTCACGTAGTAGAGCATTTAGAAATCATATTCTTCAAAGAACTGGTCTATTGGTGTATTAAAATTAACATAAATGCTAGCATCTTTATAATGGTAATAGTACTAGTAATAGTATCTAATATAGAGAAAATTTATATAATGCTATGTTTTTATATTTAAACTGAATTATTTCAAATGATGTATAAAGAAAACGTGGCACAAAAGATTAAATAGCACAAAGTTTTGTGTGTGTGTATGTGTGTGCTTATACATTCATACATACCATTCTATATGTAAATATGTATGTGTTTTGTATCTGGTATGTATATAAGTGGTTTCGTTTTCTTCTTCATTGCTGTGACCAAAATACCTGACAAAAACAACTTAGAGTAGGAAAAGGTTTTTAGGCTTATGGTATCAGAGGTCTCAATTCATAAATGGCAGATTGCATTACTTTGAGCCATAGGTGAGGCAGAACATCATAGGGAAAGTGCAAGGTGGAAGAGAGCTCTCAGCTAGTGTTATAAAATCAGGAAGCAGAGAGAGCGGATTAGGGGAAGGGATATCAGGCGAAGATGCACCCTTCCAGAACACACCACCGGTGATAGATCTCTTCCGGTGGTGCCCCATCCTCCTACAATTACTACCCACTTCAGACTAAGATACAATGATTAGGTTATAACCCATAATGCATTAGTTTACCTCTGGATATACTTGTATTAACAGGAGCTTTGGAGAGAGAGCTCTTATGCAAACTATAAAAATAGGTATATGTTTGTAAGTATGTATACATACATATATATGTTTTTAAAATTTCTGTAAAATTACTGGTAAAGATTGCATTTGCTTATTATTATAGTCTGTGTTCAGTTTATCCGTACACATACTATGTTATACTAATAGAATTTTATATAAAAACTGATAGTTTCTAGTCTAATCAACTATTAAAATTAGGTAAAGCATAAAAATTAGGAAGTTTCATCCTTCATTCTATTTTTTCTGTGAATTTACAGAAACCTCTGTTACTGGAATTTTATCTCCAAAAGTCTCAGGACATTATAAAATGCCATTTTGTTTGATAATCTCTGCTCTGTGTCTTTATGTGGCATGAACAGAAAGCAAATCCATATTTCTTTATTTACTAAAGTCTTAATTTTACAAAACTAACCCAGTGTTTTCAGTATTATATTTCCACAACTGTGTAATACTCATTCTTTTTCATTTAAGAAAATTGGTGTTTAAGGATATGTATTATTACAAATTATGTTGTAGACATTTTAATGAGTTTTGAGAAATTCATATACATTTCAGATATCCTAAAGTATGTAAATGGCTTCAGAGTCATGGTAAAATATATGTTTATTTTTAATTTTGTAAGTTTAGTATATGATTTGTCTTGAATATTATTAATGGGTAATGGGATTTGGAAATGTCAGCACCAATTCATAATAAAAGTCTTAAATAGAAACTTGTCTACCACCTGTAGAAATGGTATATTTATAAAAATGGCAGTTTAATAAAATTCAGAGTTATAATAACCAATTGCGAATTCAATAAATGAGGAGGGTAAGAATAAATTCTATTTGTTGAATTCCAAATTAAACATCATCTTTCTCATACTCTTTAATAAAGCTGCTTATATATTTCATATTTTCCTGATTTCATGGGCATTTCTCCACTTAAGAGAAATGAATTATTATTAATAATAATACTGGAGAACAGAGAGGAATATTTAACATGATAATGATTGCATACTGAATAAGTTACATAATTTAAAGAAATAATCACTTTCTTATTTTAAAGGGTAGAAAACTATTTCCTTCCCTTGATGAAATTTTGTCTCAAGTAATTTAAAATTCCCTTCTCCACATAAGCTTTCTGTTTCATCAAAGTGAGATGCTTAATGTTTAGGCAAGAAAGGAAAAATTACCTTTTTGTCAGAGATTTTTTTCTATTTAACTTTGCTGAAATTATATTACTTGTTCCATCCTAATATCAGAAGGCAATTTTAGGATGATAAAAGTACATACAGTGTGAATATTTTTAAAAATAACCTCAGACTTGGTGTTGGTACATACATGTTGCTGTCTGGATTTTTGAAGTGAAAATTCCATTTTGTTAAACTTTGTTGAAATTTTCCTGTGTAGAAATGTTTCTTGTATGAGACAAAAGCAGGTTTGGGGAGCTGTATGTTATTTATTTTTTGTTTTGAATATACTAAATGCTCATTGTGCTCCTTCACTCTATTCCTTTTCAAGTGCAGTTAGTCTTAAAAATGGGTTTCAAATTAAAAGTTTTATTCAGTAATACTTTAAAAATCTTTTTACAAAACAACGTGACTGGAAAAATGAAGATAAAAAATTTTTAGTTAGATAAACTCACTTGCATTTCAGTCATTATAATATTAATGCTATCGTTTTTCTACTTGCATTTCTTTCCATTCACCATATTTTAAAATTAGATATAATGTATTTTTTCTATAGTTTCTTTTCTTGACTTTTGCTTGAAAACTAGGAATATCAGCATTTGCACTTAGACTTTTTTGGCTGATTTCGATTTCCACGTAATTACTCTAAACCATTTACAACTTTTTTTTTTTTTTTTTGGTACCAGAGGTTGAACCCAGAAGTGCTTAACCATTGAGCAACACCCCCAGCCCTATTTATTTCTTTTAAATTCATTTTTTGGGGTTAATATATTTATTGAGAGCTTTCATTAATCAAAAAGAACATAAAAAGGACCCATAAAAAGATAAAATGCAGAATTTCAAGATGGTGACAGAGCATTGAGTCCAACCTGTGTCCTTCTAAGTTAGGGGTCCTGTGTGACTCCACAGACTTACTTCCTTGCAGCTGGCTTTTTGTTTACAAAGTGGAAGGTGGGGTGCTTGGTTCCAAATACTACTAACAAGAAATACTCATGAAACTATCACCCGCATACAAGAATCTGTTCTAAAAGCCTTTCTACCTTCTAACATAGCATTCCTTATCTAGTTCTAGAACATGTCATGCCAGCTTCTGGCAAACAGGAATGGAAATTCCCCAAGTCCAAGCTGCTAGTGGCCATTTCCCTAGTCTGCATCTGTCACTCAGTAAGATGAATGCAGGTTTGAATAGGAATGGGAGGCAGAAACAATAGGAGCCCCTGGGTGATGACTCCAAGGGTAAAGAAATCTGGGGAAAGAAGTGGGATGGGAGCACTAAAGGGGTGGAGAATAAGATCAAAGTTTGGGGAAAGGGAAGTGTGATTGAAAAGGGGTATACGCTTTAGACCACTATCAGTGGTCTAAAGAAACTTGACTAATTTTATTTTTATAGATATATTAGAAATGTCAAAAAGGGTTAAATTGATGGCATATTTTAAATGCATACATTTAACAAATTTAATGTTTTTTCTTTTTTTTTAAATTTTTATTCGATAAACATGGTCTTACAGTTACGAGGGGTTCATCATCAAACAATCAAGAATAAAAGTGTAATGACAGAACAACCCAATACAGCTGCCAGACCACGGTTTCCCCCCTTTGGGTTCCCCATGGTTCCATGTTTCACTCTACTTAAGCCTCAAGTTGATTGGACTTCTCCTGGAAGTCGGAGGTTCCCCTCAGATTAGGTTCCCCCATACTACCTCTCTCTGGTCTCCGTGATGTCCTTCCTATTCCCCTCCACCCTCCCTGCCCCCATCCATAGTCCCCCGGAAAGTTAGGCAAGGTTCCCCATGAGTGTATAAAAATTCATACATGTTGAGGTAATTGTTAGGTTAGCCATCTATCATACTGTTTTCACTTGAATTCGAGCTTCCACAAATGAGAGAAAACATTCAGCCCTTGAGTCTCTGAGTTTGGGATACTTAGCAAAATTTTTTCCATCTCCATCCATTTGGGTGCAAATGCCATAATATCGTTTTCTCTAATAGCCGAGTAGTATTCCATTGTATACATGTACCAAAGCTTTTGGATCCACTCATCAAGTGAGGGGGATCTGGGTTGGTTCCATAATTTAGCTATAGTAAATTGAGCTGCTGTAAACATTGATGAAGCTGTATCTCTATAATAAGCAGATTCTAGCTCTTTTGGGAAGATACTCAGAAGTGGGATAGCTAGGTTAGTAGGTGGTTCCAGCCCTCATTTTTTGAGGAGTTTCCACACTGCTTTCCAGAGTGGCTGTACCAGTTTGCAGTTCTATTTATTTTTGAGATGACGTTTCACTAAGTTGCTTAGGGCCTTGCTAAGTTCTCCAGGCTGGCTTTGAATTTGTGATCCTTCTGCCTCAGGCTTCCGTACTGCTGGGAACTTGATACTCTTAATAGACAACAACTTTCAAAGTGAATTGACATTTTAATAGCAGGTTTATACTTTCTGAAAAATTTAGCAGAAACTCTAAAGAAGTTATCATATATTCCTTTTTTCCTGTTTCCTTCTCCCTGTGCAGTGTTTGCCCTATTATAAACATCTTGCATTAGTGTGGTACAGTGCTATATGTAAGTAATGAGCCAATATTGAGACATTATCATTAAATGAAATTCATAATTTACATTAGGATCTGCACTTTCATATGGTACAATCTGTGAGGTTTTACAGATACAATGACATGTATCTCCGAGTATCTTCCAGATAACTCTGTAAAAATCCCATTTCTACCTGTTTACCCTTTCCCTCTTCCCTTTCATCATATCCCTGGTGACCACTGATTATTTGCTCTATGTATAGTTTAGCCTTTTCTAGAATATTGTATACTTGGAGTCTTTGGATATTTTTCATTTAAATATACATTTAAGGTTCTGCTCTGTCTTTTTGAGGCATGTTGGCTCATTCGTTTATCATTGAATAATATTCCATTGAATGGATGTACTATACTTTGTTTACCATTCACCTGTTGCTTTTTCCCCTCAGTTTTGGACAGTTATGAATAAAGCTGCTGTAAACATTTGTGTGCAAGCTTTAATGTAGACATAAGTTTTCAGCTCAGTTTTGTAAATACCAACTAGTGTGACGGCTATGTCCTGTGATAAGAATATATTTCTAAGAAACTACCAGACTATTTTCCAAAATTGCTTTACTATTTTTTTTTCCTCCATCAATGAATAAGTTTCCCCTATTACTCCATATAATTGCAGTATTTCCTAGTATTGGTATTTTGGTTTTTTAACCTAATTATAACAGAAGCTGAAGATTATCTCATTGTTGTTTTTCTTGGAGTTCCTTAATGAGCTACTGTTATGGGTTGAATTATTTTCCCCCAAAATTCACATATCAAAGTCTCAACTTCCAGTACTTCAGAATGTGACCTTATTTGGAGATAGGGTCTTTAAAGAGGTAACTAAATAAAAGAGAGGGCATGTGTCCTTATAGAAACTAAAATCTGTCCATAAATATACACATGGAGAGAGAATGCCATGAGAGCATGAAGATGGCCATCTGCAAGAAAAGGAAAGGCCTGGAACAGATCCTTCCCTCACAGTTGTCAAAAGGAATCAGTGCTGCCTGCCAGTACCTTGATTTACAATTTCTGGCCTCCAGACTGATTCGAAACTTCTTTGTTGTTTAAGCTACCTTGTTTGTACTATGGTGTTGTGCAGGCCTACAGAATTAATATGCGTATGATGTTGAGCATCTTTTCATATACTTTGCCATCATGTTATCTTTTTTTTTTTTTTTTTTTTTTTAGAGAGAAACAACTTTATTTAGTTTTTCACATGGCCTTAGTTGCTCCAACACTCAGTTGTGTACGTGGTGCTGGGGTTTGAACCCGGGTCCTCGTGCTTGCCAGGCAAGTGCCGAAACCGCTGAGCCACCGCTCCAGCCCCCCATGTTATCTTTTTGGTTATTTTTTTCTGATCTTTTACTCATATTTTAATTTAGTTATTTTCAAATTATTGGATTTTCTGAGCATTTTTGTTATTTTGAATACTAGTTCTTTATCAGATATATGTTTTGGAAATATTTTCTCCTCATTTGTGGCTTTTCATTACCTTAGTTGTATTTTCCACAGAGCAGAAGTTTCTAATTTAAGTCCAGCTGATCATTTCTTTCCTTACATTTGAATCTGCATTGGCCATTATATCCTAAAGCATCATTATCAATCCCATGATCACTTTTATTTTCTCTTCCATTCTCTTTCTTATAATTATATAATTGTCTTTGATGAATTTTGAGTTAATTTTCATGGAAGATTTATGGTCTCTGGATTTAATTTTTGTATGTAAAAGCCTAGTTATTTCTATACTATTTGTTGAAAAAAGCAGTGATTTTTCCATTGAATTGACTTTGTTTCTTGGCAAAGATCAGTTGTCTATATTTATTTGGGCTTATTTGGGGGCTTTTTCCCTCTTTTTATTCCCATGCCATTTACTGCTACCACACTGACTTGATAACTTGTAACTCTATAGAAGTCTTAAAGTTGTTCTCTTCCTTCAGTACTATTTTGGCTCTTCAGATTTTTTGCTTTTTCATATAAATGTTAGCATCAGTTTGTTAATATCTATTAAATAAATTGTTGTGGTTTTGATTCATCAGAATTATCCTCATGTAATCATCAACCTAGTTTTAGTTTTTAAATATTATTTCAGTTACTTGTTAGAATAACCACTGTTTATCCCCCACAAAATTGACTTCTATCATTATTATAGCTTTATGGTTATACATAGTCATTGGGTTCATCCCAGTAAACTCACTTATACTTGAAATCAAGTTTCATTCATATTCCCACTTTTCCATCCTGTCTTCTCCTTTCCTCTGTTAGACTTCTTTTCGCTTGTCTATTAATTTGTATTTGATTGGTTCTTTACATTATCTTTTCTTAATTTATATTTGATTGATTCTTTACATTATCTTTTCCTTCCCCTTTCCTTTATTTTATTCTAGCTTCTGCATATGAGAAAAAAAAATTTGAGTTTATGAGTTTGGCTAATTTCACTTAGTGTGATATTATCCTTTCCCGTACATTTACTGGCAGATGCCATAATTTCATATGTTTCAGTGGTTAAACAGAATTCCACTGTGCATGTATATATGTATGTGTGTTTTTATATATATATATTATATATACATATAATATATATATCACAATTTATTTTATTTAATTTTTACAATTTCTTACTTGATTCATCTATTGATGGGCATTTGAGTTGATTCCATAATTTAGCTAGGGTGAATTGTGCTGCTAAAAACAGGGATGTGACTGTTATGCTGTAGTACGCCGATTTTAGATCTTTTTGGAAAATAACCAGGAGTGGAATAGCTGTTGTGGTTCCATCCCTAGTTTTTTGAGTAATCTGTGTACTGCTTTCCACAGTGATAGGGCAGCAACATTTTATAAAATTACAAGAAATGGTAAACTCGAGTTTGAACCCCAGCACCACATACACAACTAAATGTTGGAGAAACAAAGGAGAGATGAAAAAAATAAATAAAATTGATTCTCTCTTTCTCTCTATTCCCCCTCCTTTAAAAATAGTAAAATAAGTTTTAGAAATCATCCCAATGATCGTGCTATTGCAAATTATCATAGTAGATTGATTCCTATATAATTGTGATAACTCTTTTTCAATTAAGTATTCTTGAGGCTAGGAAAGCTTAGAATTATTTCCTCACACAAATTGTTTCTTGTGAGGTTGTGTGGATTGATATTAGCTAAAGTGAATTAACATAAACTTGCATAATCTTCCTTTCACTTTTCAATATACTTGTTAACTGTTAAAATTTCTTTCTATAGCCTAAGACAAAGTAGACTAAAAAAGATAAAATTATAGAATTTTATTTTGTATTTTTGAATCACATTACTTTCTCTTCATTACATTGTACTTCTGAGAAGGAATTATTGATAAAATATGTTGAACATAAATGTTATAATTTAGGATGATGAGTGACTATAAAATTAATGGGAAGATTACATGAACAGATATAAACATCGATGGGATGTGGTTCTGTATTCTCTGAAAATGTGATATAAACAGCAAAAGGTCATGCATAATTCAGACAGGTAAAAAACTGGTTACCTAAAAGGAAATACATGAATTTTTGTAGAATCCCCTTTTAAATATCAATTTATGTGTTATATGTTTGAATATGCATGAAAAGGAAGAAGACCCTGTTATTAAGCTGTGAGGCTAGAATATTCTCTAAAATTGTATTTTCAGTGACTCCAATATGAATATCAAAAGTGTTTCTTTCAAACCCCTGCTCTTTCTGCTTTTTTACACTTTCCTTTTCTAGAGCCTTTCTGATCTACAACCTTCTAGATTAGACAAGCCTAGTGTTGTCTACAAATGTACAACATATTTCTATTTGTTACTTTAAATGCACTTGCAATAAGTCAGTATTATATACACATTTTCAGAACATTTTTGTAACTTTTACATAGGAGGAATAAATTTTAAAAATTACTTATAAATTTCACAGACAAATAACTACTGGTTATTACAAAGAGTAAAGTAATATGATAATAAAGGTATTCAGCTTGATATTCATAGAATGTTTTAGAAAGATGAATAATCAGAATCACTTACTAGTTAATTGGTGCTAACAAATTCTGAATACAGTATAAATTGAGGTGGAAATTAAGTAGAAGTGCTATGTTTGTTTTATTTTTCCCAAATATGACTTTTGTTTATGATTGTTCAAATCACTCTTTTTGTTTCTTTATTTTTTAAAAGAGAGATGGACAGTGAGAGAGAGCGAGAGCAAAAGAGAAAATCAATTTTTATTTATTTTTTCAGTCACTTTTGTTGCTCAGACACTTAGTTGTGTACATGGGTACTGGGGTTTGAACTAGTGTACACACGCATGCCAGGCAAGCTTCCTAACCACCGAGCCACTGCTCCAGCCCCTCTTTTTGTTTCTTTATCTCAAGAAATTATCATGCATTTTGAATTTAGTTTAATCTATTTTGAATTTTAACCTCATAATCAATGTAAAACTCAATTTCTTCCTTGTTTACTTAATGCCCCTTGAACTTTTCTAGGAGATTGAAGTGTGGAGAAGGATGAAGCATAGTCCTTCACTAGAAGGCCTCACACTGAATAGTCCCCCTGATTTCTGTAGGGACAGGAAAATACTAGCTCTCCGATGGGGTATGTATGTAAAACATTTTGGGAAAGGGGCAGTGTTTTGGAATGTCATTACATCCAATTTTGGATTTTCCCTTTCTACTCATATTTCTCAGGTTCTTCTCTGGCATTCCCATAGCCTCTAGGTACTGGGGTCCCTATTTACTGTAGATTCAAGTACAGTTACTTGCATACTCAAAAATTCTAACACATGCAGAAATCCAGTGATATCAGTCTTACCTTCTTATTAGTCTTAAACCAACTCTCACTTAGTTTGGACAATTGCCATTATCACTGTTCATGTAGATTAGGTCAGTGAAGCAAACTCTGATGATTGTTGATTGTCTCCCACAAGATGGACCTAGGATTAGAGGGGATATCAATGCAGCTGGGAACCCTCGACTCCCATGAGAAGCCCACCTACACATAGGCAGGCAAAGAAGATCAGAAAATTTTAAAATTAATACACACGTATAGGCTTAGTTCTATCTATAACATGGGGTTAAATTAGGGGAGACATGGGAGCAGGGAGTGATCGAAGGGGGAAGACCCTGGACTAGGATCGGCCTTAACATATAAGGAATATGTAACAATGATTCCCTCCAATATATAAGACTAAGTTGAATGAATTAAAAAAATGGAAATAGAGAAAAGGTAGTTCTGAGGTGAGGAAGAACTAAATAAGGGAAAGGTGTTTCAGTGATAGTTCATTCTTAACTTGTTTAAGGCTATCTTCTGATCATGAACAGCTTGACTGCTGGTGTCTCTTTGTTCTTAAATTTGGGTTCTATTTGCTAGTCCATAAGCAGTGGGAAAAGTCCCATCTCATATCCTGTTATGTAAATTTTATTAGGCTTTTTAGTAGTTCCAGATTTTTCCCTCTGAGAAATCTATTTCACCATAGCAGCTGATGTGATCCTTTTAAAACATTAATAAGCAGGTTATGTTATTTCCTCAGTCAAAATACAGCAGTGGCTTTCCTGTAACAATTTTTAAAAATCCAAAATCCTTATTATGGCTTAGGAATCCTTACATGATATGACCACAGGTTTGGATCACATGTTCCTTTTTGGGAGCTTTGTTCTTATTTGGCAAGCTATCTGCAGTATTCTTAAACCAGGATAGTCCACTCACTTCATTTCATTCTTCATTCAAATAATGCCACTTCCTTGATGTTCTCTGAGTACTCTGTTAAAATAGTATATTTATCATTCTGTTCCCATGACCTCTTCAGTTTTGGTATATTTAATAGTTTAGTATTTGTTTCTACTATTACATATAATTTTCAAGACAGCAGGTCATTAACTTCTTTGTTCGGTGCTTTACCTAATGCCTAAAATGGTACCTGACCCATAGACTTTACAGTTTGTTGTTGTTGGGTGAATGAATGAATGACTGAATGTTGGTTTCTGGAATCAAACTTTAGAAACTAGCTTTGACTTAGACAAATTTCACTATTGCAGGGTTTTACATAGCATTGTAAAATTTTTATTTTTATAATTATTTTGTTATTTCCAATTGTATGTTCCCATAATCATCACCTCAGTTGAACATCTACATCTCTAATTCATTATTTATTTATTTATTTTAAAGAACGAGGGGCAGTGAGAGAGAGAGAGAGAGAATCGACTTTATTCAATTTTTCATGTTTTCTTCGTTGCTCTGACACTTTGCTTTGTACATGGTGCTGGGGTTCGAACTTGCATACTTGAGCATGCCAGTCAAGCGCCTTAACTGCTGAGCCACTGCTCTAGCCCCTAATTCATCTTTTATGTTGATGTTAGAATGATTTTAATAAAATGCTTACATAAATGCTGCTCTTTGAAGGAAAACATCCCAAAATTCCTTGGCATATTTGTGCCTGTGATTATTTTCCTTGTCCTCATAGGTTCCTGCATGTGCTCTGTCCCAGTGACATTCTTTTTATTTTGATAATCTGAATGCTAAATTTGTTTTCTCTCTTCATTCAATGTCTTTATTTAAAACCTGTTCCATTTTTTCTTACTGCTATTTTTGGTGCGTGGGTACATAAAATGTAACTCCTGTAATGAGAAGACTCTAGATTTTGTTCTTTATATTTTGAAATGGTTGGTAAACAACTGTATATTTGCTTTGTATGCTGTTATTTCAAAGATGTTTCCTTATTAAGTAACCTTAAAACTAGTAAGAGTTCACTTATCAGTTTTGTATTTAAAAATAATCATGATCTTCAGGATCACCATACCTATAGTTTTGTAATAGTTTCTAGTATTAATGTATTTTAAAAAGGTGAGGATGATTTATTTGCTATAACTCAAGGATTCTTTTTAAAGGATGTATGTGTATGAATTCTTATCTTTTACCTACAGAAAACAAAAAGGATTAGGAAAATGATTTATAAAAGTGAAAGTATTAATTGTATTATCATTGGAAAAATGTGATTCCTTTCAATTTCTTCAAATTTAGAATTTTTGTTTGAGTGTCATTTGTATGAATGAGAGACTAATAAAGGAAACATTTGTTTCGCATAAACAATTATAGTCAAATGTTTTCCATACCTGACTCTTTCTGAAGTCAATTCAGTATAAGAAAAGGAACCAGTGTGTCTTTTTGAAAATGCATACTCCCAGAATATGTAGCAGAATTCTGCAACTTTTTTTTTGGTACTTTTGTATCTTAAATAATGTGGAAATTTCTTGGCTTGTGATTCTGTTTTCTGAAGACATGGCTAAACAAAAATAACATTATGAAGTTATTTAGCAGTGAACAATTATTTGCTTAAGATAGCTCTTCTGAACAATTACTACTATTACTGATAAATAGGCCAGGTATTAAACTATGTGCCTCATGTGAGTTTTTTCATTTAATCATTGAAACACCCCAACTATTCTTCATTTCACATGAGAAATAGCAGCTGTAGAGTTACACATTCAATTTTAAAAGATTATATTCGCTTCATTCAGTTGATTTTATTGGACGTCACTCATGAGTAATATCTTAACTTTATGTGGGGGAGTGGTCACAGAGCCTTTTGAAAACCTTGCAAACGCTTATGGCTATTTTCCCCTAGAAAAATATGTATATGGACTCATGTACTACATCTTTCTTTAACCTGAAAGTTTTACAGAATTCCTGGATTCCATTTACTCTATATGTGGACCCTAGAATGAGAATCCCTGGTTTTTGTCTTTTTTTTTTTTTTTAATAATAGAAGAGACTGGGAAACTTTTTTCTTTCTTCTACCACCTCTTGTTGTTTAAAGGAAATAATATATATGCATACTATGCTTTAGGAACAATTTAAGAAAGCTGAACAGAAAATGTCAGCTATATTAACTGTACTGAATATATGCCAAAGTATATTTTGCTGTGTAGCAAGTGAGATTCAGAGAAGTTTGTCTAACATTTAGCAGTCAAGTTTGATAATTTTGTGACAAGGCACTAAGTCTGTTTAGAATGAAACTGAAATGTGAATATTAGAGGTACCTCCTCAATACCATAAGCATAGTAGACTAGCCTAGAGATCACAGTAGAAAGATAGTACCTTCCAGGCTAGTCATTCTGTGGTATTTCATAGCGAAGGCTTGTCCAGTTTGGTCTGATTGCAACAAAGATAAATCATATAGAATGTGTGCTATTATAGTAGAAGTTGTATGAAGTAATAATTTTCAATATCAATGAACTAAAATTTTCTTATTCTTAACTGTTTAAACATGGACTAAGAATCAATACTATCTAGATTTTAATTGAGTTTTATTTTGGAGGAGAAAAATTGTTCTTTTATGTGAAGTTACTTTTTGAAACTATTACCTGAAAACTACTTTAATTGTCACTAGTTATTGTGGACTAATTATTTCATAATTTTTAAAATATAAAATAATCCAGAATTTCAGAATGGTTTTACTTTTTTAAAAAAAGCTATTTTGATGTTGCTTATGCTTCAGCTTCAATATCTCACCTATTTTGGATTGTTTTGTACCCTTGAATTGTCAATTGAAACAAAAGCATTAAAGTAGTTGAAGAGAGTGAAAATCTTGCTGTATGTATTTGTCTACTTTTAGGTTAATTACTATACAAATAATGTTACAAACCACTATACAATTTTGGGGTTTTATTTTTAACATATATATTTTAACACTTGGTTTATGATTGTGTTGTGAGTTGAACAACTGTATTTCTGCCTTTCTTGCAATCATTATTAACATTTAATTTTTAAATGAATGATAACCATCTGTGTAGGTCTCTTGTGATTGAATGATGTAATCTTTTTTATTGTGGCACAGTTTTCAAACAGCCACTTTTGTTCTGAAATATTTTCATTTTCTATAGTACTTTTCATCCCTGTATATATGTACAGGAATCACTTCACCCACCACCGAATTGCAGCCACTTCTGAGGTGGAACGCAGCAACTGTTTAACAGCGCACTTTCCCCTAGGTGCTGACAGCTGCAGAAGAAATTGTTCATGGGTCCTGTACAGAAGGTATTTCTCCACTGTGCCATCTGCAGAATGAAACTGACTAGGAGTACTACATAGACTGTAAGTTTCTTGTGTACCTGCCCTAGACTGGAAAACTCAATAAGAGAGAATAACAAATAACTGGGAAACATCACTGAAAATGTTGAGGTCAGTTAAACTTAGTGCTCCTTTCCCTGGCTCCAAATTTTATTTTGAGGTCAACTAATTTTTGATTGGTACCAAATTGAATAATACAAAGATGTATCACTCCTTATAACTTATTTTATTCTAAAAGCAAATGAAAGTAAAATACTTTTATAAATTCTTCACTTTCCAAGAAACTTAAATGAATCAAATTGGTTTTACATATTTTCAAATAATCAAATCAATCTTATAAGCTTCTAGAGCTGTTTTCTAAAAATAGCAAATCAGCTTGTAATTCAACAGGAACATCTTAATTAGCTATGTTTGCAGTGTTTTATGTCTTAGTTTTAATGCTTTATTTTGGTGAAGTTTTGTAACAAAGCCTGTTTATGATGAATCTAGTTTTGATTATTTGATTTAGACACTATTTGAATTTGTTTTTAACATTGAAACAAAGCATAGGAGAAGCAGCACATACTTGAATTTCCACTTAATGTATTTTAGTCTATGTCTCCCATTTATTTAATGAGTTTTTTTTTTCTTTTTGTAAAAGCAGTTTGATAAGAGTACTTTCTTTAGTAGTTGTCTGGCATGTTTGTGCCTTTTAGGATACGAAAATAACATTAGAAGCTTCCATGTCTAATGTTACAGAACGCTATCAGTTCTTTTTTGTCACTCTTTGGTTTTTTTAGTCAGTAGTATTTGTTGATTTGTTTATCTACTTAGATGAGTTTATAGACATTTCTTTGTGAAAAAAACATCAGGGTCTCTTGGCTTTCCCTGAGTCCTAATTGTATGAAATTAATGTCATTTGGTCTAGGTAACTTTAAGTTATGTCATAAGTTAAAAGACATTTGTATACACATCTGTGTTCTGTAGATTCTCAGTGATAGCAGGTAAAAATCAATTTCAAGCCACAGTTTATTTACTTATAAAATGAAGTGAGTAGAAGAAGTGATTTCCTCGAGACCCTTTCTATAAATATTTTCTGTTTAACTTCTGTAGAATTCTTTGTATTCAGAATTGTGCCTGACATGTAACCAAGATTTTTTTTTTTACTACAATTGGCTTTGTTCCAATCAGCATATTATTTTGTTAATTAAATATTGAGTGATGGTGTTTTAGTCAAAAGGGAGGTCAGATTTCTTATGAAGATGTTCAATTATTAATGAAGATATCCACACTGTTTTGAAATGTAATTTTTTGAGATGGAAAGGAGTGCATTCTTCTTAGGGTTTTCATCGTGAAGCATAAAGTGAATTGGAAAAAATAGGGCTTAATTTATATTCATTGTGGAAATTTATTCTACATATTAACAAAAATTCAAAATTTTAATGAGGTTCCCCCTTTACTTGCATTTACTTAATTCTTAGTTGTCAAAGCAAGCACTGATATTTTGATAATATAGTATAGGTGTAATATAATGTACTTATGTATCTCTAGCAAGATGCTATTTTTATTAATATTATGAAATATTTGAATTACCATTATTGGTTGTTTTGCATTCTCTACAAACAGTGTAATGTGTTTCTGAATCCCATTCATTTTATTGATGGAAATAATAATCATCGTTTGAAGAATAGACCATATTTTTTAAATATCATTTTAAGTTTTAGTGAAAGAACAAGGTTACACACTATCAGTTGTGTCTGATTATATATTTTTAAATTATATAGCCCATAATATGTTATATTTTAGATCTGTGGGTAATATAAATTTGATAACTTATTAGATTCAATATTAAATCATATGAATCTAATATCTTAATATACATGTGCATGAGATTTGGAATAGGAAATTAGGTAGAAACTTTTTACTGAATATATATCTGTACTGTTTGAATTTAATGAAAATTCAGTGCTTATGTAATAAAAAATAAACTGTTGGAGTATTTATAATTATATATTTGAAGCATCTGTTTATTAAGATATTATTTTCTTTCCATATACTAGATACCTAATATCTCTACTTGATTACTTTTCATGGGAGGGCCTTCCTCTTATTCTGAAAGGATAGAATTGTGCTTGAGATTATTACTAATTTAATATCCACTTAATAATTTTATAATTCAGAAATAAATGATAAATTAAAAGTAATTAAATCTTAATGATATCTTTATTTTTTACATTCTCCATTAAAATTTTCTATTTGTAATAGGAAAAGTGAAGCAAATGCATAATGTGAATTTTAAAATATTTAATGATTTATACTTAGACTTTTATCAATAAATGTTCTGGCAATATCTGGCTTTCAAGTGGAAGCTTTAAAATGAAAACTGACAAATTTTCAAGAAAATAAGAAGGTATAAGGCATAAACATTTCATTGTGTGTAATTTGAATAGCATTTCAGTCCATAGCTGTAAATTTTCAGGTGCTTTCTTCAGTTTTGCAAAATATTCTGTCTTTCAAATTAGGGACCTTTTTTTATATCCATCCCAAACATATTTTAAATAAATGTTTTTTTTATCAGTTTTTGAACAAATTATTATGATTTAATATTGAGAACAAACATCTTGTTAAATCTGCAAATTTTTATCAATAATAATGCTTTTGAAATATGAGCAACTATTTTATACTAAAATGACTAATATTTGAATTACTTTCTTTAGTCAGACTTTAGTATTTCACATGTTTTTTACCACAGAAAATTTAATTTGTATTTATACAACAGTACGTACAATTTTAAGTGTTTAGAAATAAATATGTATTGTTTTTGTTTTTGTCCCATATAGTCAGGCATATTGCAGGGGAAAAATTCTACTCATATAATTACATTAGTCTTATAGATTCTTAATTTATATCATCAAATATTTTCTGTTTATTTTTATGAATTTTGTGGTTTTCAATATAAATTAAATTAGTTGGAAAGTGTAATATGTTTGTGTAAAGAAATATTGATGCTATAAACTTCATAATCTTTAATATTTTCTTAAGCATTTATTACTTTAAAAATTCCTTAAACACTGAAATTGCTGTGTGTCCTGTGTATAAATGTGTGTGTGTGTATATATGTGTGTATTGCCTCTTTCTAATGTATTTTTGTAGTGTAGTCTGGAATCCTGACTGCCATTTGTAGCTATTTAAGTGTAAACTGCTTAACTTCAAAGTTTTAAAAGAAAAGCTCAACAGCTGTTAATTGAGAATCATTACACCTACCTCACAGGGTTGTTGTGAGGAAAAAACAATAAAACATATCTGAAAGAGTGCTTAGCATACGCTAGACGTACTATATATGAAAAATGAACATTATCAGGACTTTCAGTAGCATTTGTTGTCTGTAGGATAAAGTCTAAATGTCCTGTCCTGGCATGGCAGGTCCCTCCTGTGTCTTCAGCTTTATTCTTTCCTTTCAGACTGCATGCATTGATTGACACCATACTTCTTTGGTCCTTGTCTGCCTTTATCCTTGTTTTGAGCTATTCACAGTTCCTTTAATCTGAGGCTACTATTCTCAGTGTAACTCAGTTTCATCCCTCAGGCCTCATTTCAGATTTCTTCTTCACTATGGAGATGTTTCCAACTCCTTCTTTCCTTATGTGTTTTTTTGGATGATCCTGCTGGTCAATCCTATGTTTATTCCTGCTCTAGCAGTTATTACATGCATAATGTATGTGTTTTCGTATTTGCCATTTTCTTCTCCTAAATACAGACTTGTAGAGGATGGAGTCTGTCTTCTGTAACTGTGCCCCCACACTAAAATTGTATCTGCAATTCAGGTATTAAGTGATCATTTTATAAATAGCTACAATATCCCTACAAATTAATTCACAACATATGTAATTGTATGATAATTATACCTTAGCAAAAAACAACTTTGATTCCTTCAAATTGAAAAATAGATTTTAGGCCCTATAATGATCATATCAAAATTAAATGTCTCCAGTCTTCTTTGCCCACCATTTACCACAATAGTGGTTTTTTATTAATTTTTTAAAGAAACAGACTACCTGAGGATACAAGCAAAAGTTTCTTTATTTTTTTTTGTCACTGCAGTTCTATTCTGAGTATTACTTTTTTTTCTCTTGATAATACATCCTGTTCATTTGACTTTCTTTCTTCTCCATTATTGCTCTTTTTCTTCTACTGCTGCAAGGTTTTGCTTTTACCTATGTTATCTTCTCTCTTTCTTTTTTTATTCCTTCTTTCCTTACTCTCTGAAATTCAAAAACACATTTTTTGGATAAAAAGGCTAATAAATTAAAATTTGAAATTCTAACTAAAAAATTGTCTCTTATATTGTCCTTGCTCAAAGCAGGCTTTAAATTAGGCTGAATGGCAAAAGGTACAGAACATGGCCAATTAGTTAAATTTTTTGCCTCATTTTTTTCTGTCTCCACTGTGCCACTTCTGTGTCCTCCAAAATGCTACTTCTGTGTCTTTCAAAGGGAAGAACTAATTAATAGTAAAAGTCTATTGGAAATATAAACAGATTATCTATTCTCTTGTTATTCAGGATTCATCATATTCCCTGTGTCTTGAAATAACCAAGGTGTAATTTTTGGTTGGGGTTAATATTTGGATTGATAATTTTTTTGATTGCCCTCTTTTGTTTATAAATTTCTGGTCTACTTCTGAGTTTTCTTCTGTAGTTAACCTTGTTCCTTTTTCAGTCCTCTAGGTAAATTCCTTTTACAATGGCCAAGTGCTAATATAAACATTTACATGCAGGAACACACACAAATACTTTTTTTTTTTTTTTTTTTAAGACAAGGTCTTACTGGGTTGCCCAGGCCTGGAATTACTGGGCTCAAATGGTCTTTCTGCCTCTGCCTCTGCCTCCCAAATAGCTGGATTGCATGTGTATACCACCATGCTTATCTAGGAAAATATTTCTTTACACCACCAAAACTTGGAAAGTGTTGGCCATTTCTAAGGCCATCTTGCCTTCTTGTTTTTGGAATTAATCTCTCTCTCCCTCTCTTTCTCTCTTTTCTCCTTTCCTTAATTAGGTAATTGTCCTTGAGCATCCTATGTTCTAGGGCATTGGCTACACTGAGTGAATCAAAGTTCAATTTCTTTCTCAAACAATCTATAAGCTTCTTCCAATATAGGCTTGTATGTTTTTTATGTGTTGGCAGATTAAAGATTGCCTGTGCAGATTGGGGGCACATTCTTACCAAGCATAGCATACATATGATTTGTCATTTCAGTAAAAACCTATTGCTCTCAGCATTGAATCCTCAGCTGAAACTGTAAAAACAGGAAATTTCCATTTTGATATGCTTTTACATCACCATGCCCTTGCATTTAAGCCATAGCGGGCAGCTTGGTGTTCTGTGAATGTCTATCCATTTCTATAATTCCATGCTTTGTCCTATTGTGTGTTGTCATTGGAAATGTCCTTTTTAGCATTTTTTTTCCTGAAGAATCCTGCTCATTCTTCAATGTCTAAATTAGCTAAAGTCTATTGGTTGTGGCAGTTAAAACAAATTAAAACAAATTCTTCCCTCCACTGGGTACTTATTAATACTTTTAAGTGTTACTGTATTAACCTATAGTATGTATTTCTCCCTGATCACCAGATTGTGTTTGTTTTTGAGATAGCCACTGATTTATTAATGGGGAATCCTTTATTGCTTAGTCCCTATTATGGGTTTAGTACGTTATTTTCCAAATTAATCTCTTCAGAAAGCTGAGATTGAATTTTGTCAAATTATTGAATAATTAGTACATCTAATTTTCTTATTTGTTTCTTTATCTGCCCCCCTCCAAAAAAATAGATTTGAGGGGGAAGAATTTATTTTTATGCTTCTTGTTTCATGTTTAACACAATAGTATTGGACTTCATTCATTTTTAGGTATGGTTAGGTATTAGTTCTGGTTTAGCTTAGTTGATTTTTTTCCATTTCCTTTGCCTGCCTGCCTGCCTTCCTTCATTCCTTCCTTCCTTCCTTTTCAATTGATGGAGTTAACTGACAGCTATGTGTAATATATTCTAAGTGTCTTGGGCAGGAAGCAGGAACAAGTAAATATCACAATTATTTATGTACCACATTTTTTTTTATTTTCTTCCTTTTTAGGTTCTTTAGTGTTTTTAGACTTTATCCTTAGGTATAGGCTAAAATGGTAAAAAGACAAGCTGTTGGTCACCAATAGGGTTATGAAACAATAGTATTCCTGTAACAGAAAACTAAATTGAAATTATATTTGTTAGTAAAGTGTTACTTCAATCAGACTTTATTTTGTTGCTGTGTAGGATGACGACTAAAGTAAAATTACCTTGGGCTGAGGGTGCAGCTCGGTAGTAAAGTACTTGCATAGCATATGTGAAACTGTGCGTTTGATCCATACCACTGCAAAAACAAGTTAATAAATAAATAAAAATAAATTGCTTCAATTTGTAGTGCAGGTCTAAATGTCTGCCATTCCACAACAGAATACCAAAATCAGGACTTGTTTATATATACGTGTGTGTGTGTGTGTGTGTGTGTGTGTGTGTGTGTAATATATATATATGTATAACATATGCATATATGGTCAAATACATAACAATTGGATAATCAAGAACATATGATGGCATTAGAGATAATTGAAAATTCCCTGGGTATTTAAAACATTTTTTTTTTTGGAAAATTTCCAAATGAATACAGGTAATTTACTTAGCAGGGGAAAAATATTTTCTCCTCAAATTGCATTGTTAAGATTTTGAAAGAAGATAAATCAGTATACAATAAAATATCCCATTTTTTTATTGTTATTCCTTATTTCCATGTTATTGGAAGCATGATTTTTTTTCTTAAAAGAGAGATTTTTATCTTATTTTCTAATGTCCACCAGTGACTAGTAATATTTTAACATTTAGTTTATGGTAATTTTATCTGTTAGCACCTAAGTGTTTTATAGACCTTGGTGATTGAATGATATATATGACAGGTCTCAGAATCAGCTGAATTTCAAGCAGTAGATTCCAGGAGTCATAACATATGATACTTTTGCACAGTTGTATTTCATATACCAGTAAATTTTTGTGTTCATTTTTTACAACAGGAAATAAAGTATAAAATTAAGGCCAAGTGTGTATAAAAAAATATATATGACAAAGTGAATTTTAATTACCAAGAAACACTTTATTCCTTTGATTTTTCCTTAACACAGACATTACAGTAATTCAATCTATTTGCTTTACATTAATGAAATATATTGTTCTTTTATTTGCACTTAGGATGGTCAAAATTCTATTTTTCTAAATATATTGGGGAAATCAGAATACAAGAAGACACATCTGATATATAGCCACCAGTCATCAAATAAGGAAAGTAATGATGAAAAAATATAATCTCCCAAAGTGTACTACCTGATATTTACTTCACTTTTAACTTTTTGTTATTCTGGGCTTTTTTCCCTTTTAATTGGTTCATATAATATTTCAATCATGATATTTTGTAGGTCTTTGATTTAGGAACACTTTTACTGGGTTAAGTAAAATGTTAAAAATTAAATAAGAAATCAACTCTAAAATTCTTCAAAAAACTAATTCTTTATTATGTGCTTAACACTAGATAATCTTCTATGTAAAATGACCTTACTCATGGCACAGAGAAAAGTGCAAAATAATAGGTGATTAACCATCAATAGATATTTCTTTTTTTAAGATTGTCTGAAACTCCAACTTCACATTTTCTCACTATTCTGCAGGGTATGACATATTCAGCTTGCCTAAAATCAAACCAAAATAAGTAGTGCAATCTTATTCCACCTCCTAACACCAGAATTCTTGCTTATGGCTTCATCAGGTACTTTGTGACTTACATTCACACGCAGGCAAAAATAAACAAAAAACACCTTCCCTTTTCCTTTGACATAAATATCATCCCATTTTTTTCTGGATCCAGTTATTTTGCTTTAAGGATCATTATGCATTAATCTGTTTGTATTGATGAAACTCTGGTTCATTATATAATCACTGGAAGTGAAACATACTTCAAAGTAGATTAGTGTACACTTTTATCTTTGTTTAAATTGCGTTTTTCCTTACTAAAAACCACACATTACTCACTTTTGTACTCTCCATGGATGATACGCTTATAAATCCTTTCTAATTTTATTTTAATAATCATGAAGCATGAGATTGCTAGTATTTAAGTGTTAAAAAATATTGGATTGCTGAAACTCAGATTAATGCTACAATTTAAAATTCATCACACGTTGTTCCATCTTTATACTACTTTAATGTTATCACCACAAAGAAAGTGCTTTAAGTGAATTTTGAATAATTATCTTTTAAGAATATCTGACTTGTTACTAATTATGTGAAAACAAATTTTACTGACAGCAATATAGTATATTCTGATTTGTAGGTTCTTGTAAACTGAGTTCAGTCTTCATTTTTGTTCACATTTTAAGAATGTGGTTACATGGTATTTTGAGAAAATAATTTTGGCAGAAGCATCTAATGGTTTGGTATCTTTTGTGTTAGTCTCTTTCTAGCTCTTTTAGAGAATTTCTACAAATAGAAAACAAGCTTCTTTTAAAAGATTACAAAAGACTTACACCCAACTCTAGTCCCACCACGGATCTGATTCATTAAGGTTGAAATGGCTTCCTAAGAAGAGTTCTGCTGGAGGCTCTTTTATTAATTTCTGTGATAGAACTTTATAACTTCCCCCCCTTTGGTGCTTCTTATTTTAGTTTTTGAAGTTAATCATTGGTTTCTGAAAGTTTTTATTATGAAAGTGCTATCATTCTGAGAGTGAATGTGAGTATGTACTTATTCTTATTTCTAGAGTATATGCTAAAATTCTCTGCATGTTTGTTAGTGTTGAATAGATATAACATTTTAAATGGAGTCTCTTCAAATATTTTTGTTCTATGATTTCGTGCATTTTAATTAATTTATAATCCAATTTTGATTCTTCTGCTCTTTTATTATGTATACCTGTTTATCTCTTACATCTGTCTATTATCAGTTCAGGTATACATAAGGGTTCTTAACTCCATAAATTCATTTTTTATATTCTAATGTCTCAATTATTATTTTGGGGGGAAATAACTTTTCAAGACAGTGAAATATTGTTTTGATTTGTTTAATAGTAGTATCTGAAAATGTATGTTTTATTATCTACTTTCCTGATTTGTTTCTGTTTTTATTAATGTTGGTACATATTTCTTTCATGTTGTGTGATGTCTATTCCCTGTTCATATAGAATTTAATAAAGTTATTATAATTTACATTCTGTTATTTGTATAATGCTTCATTATTCATCCATTAGTCCTTTAGTCATTTACATGCCATGAATTGTCCTGCATGCTTGGAGTGTAGAAACTCTGCTCTCATGGAGCTTATATTCTTGTAAAGAAAGAGGAAAACAAACATATACTAATAATAATAGGCAGTTTTCGATAAGCACAAATACTGTGTAAGAAATAAGGGCATGACCCGGGCATCCTGGCATAGGGAACTTCAGCAGCTCTGGAGGCTGAGGCAAGAGGATCAGCTGTTTAAGGACTGCCTCAACCAGTAAGTGAGGCTCTCAGCTACTTAACAAGACTCCAAAAATTGAAAAAAAGGACTGAGAATGTAACTCAGAGGTAAAGTGGCCCTGGTTCAATCCCCAGTATCAAAAGAAAAAAAAATGACATGGGATTAAATGAGTTGAGGGGGCTGTATTATAGCTAGGATAGTTAGAGGAAACATCTTCAAAGAAGGGACATTTGAATTGAGCTATGGAAGTGGAAGAAAAATTATATTTCAGGTATCAGGCAAGGGTATTTGGATTACAATGAGTTTAAAATACTCAAAGATCTAAAAAAAAAAAAAAATGCTGTATCACTTGAGTATCTTTAGAGAAAGACTATGGCCAGAGATGAGGTGCTTAACATAGTGCAGATGTGAGACCAAAGTAAGAAGTTAGAATTTCACTGTTAAAATGTGAAGACAGTGACAATTAGTGTTTTTTTTGTTTTTTTTTTATTTTTTTATTTTTTCCACCTTTATTAGAAGTATATTGCGATACAGGATACAGATGAGGGGGAAACATTGTCAAAACTGTAGCAATCAATGTGTATAAACTTTGATAACCAGGGGTAATGCTAACGCATAGATAAGCTACTATGGGTTTCATCTATTGCCGTTTCCCCCAGAGGAACTCATGTGTTAAATGGGTATCTAGTGTAGGAATAACATCGGCTTCTGGAATGGTTCCTCCATCTTCCCCATCACCAGACTCCTATGAGTTCTTCATATACCCTCCCCCCTCCCCATCCCCTTCCCTCCACCTCCAAGTTCCCTAGGGAGCTTTCGCCCCTGTTGCACTGAAAGTCATTCAATTTGAGGCTTTGTTAGGTCAGCCATCTGTCCTACTGCTTCAACATAAATTCTAGTATCAACAGATGAGAGAAACCA
>PVKS010023607.1:0-32190 GCA_004027875.1 Aplodontia rufa | reverse complement strand
TCCTTTTTCTCCTTTTCGTTGTCTTCTTCTTCTACCAGGGATTTAACCTAGGGACATTTTACCAATGAGCTAATCCTCCCAGACCTTTTACTTTTTACTTTGTGACAGGGTCTCACTAAGTTGCCCAAGTTGACCTTGAATTTGCAATCCCCCTGCCTCAACCTCCCAAGAAGCCAGGATTACAGGATTACCACTGTGCCTGGCTCTGAACAAATTTTTATCATTTGAGTCCACTGGAATTTCATAAAACTCATTTTGTTTGCATTTTAACTTCTCTGGAATCAGGGTATGTTTTTAGTTATGATCAGCAGATGGCAGTTATGACATAGATGTAATGGTGTGCAAACATGATCATAACTATTAAGATGGTCATCACTTCATTGACTTAAATGCTTTAATAGTATGTGTGTTGAGTGAAATTGCTGCTCAGGGGCTGGAGTGGTGGCTTGGCAGTTATGGCACTTGCCTGGTATGTGCAAGGATGTGGATTTGAACCCCAGCACCACATACACAATGAAGTGTCAGAGCAATGAAAGTCACATAAAATACTAAATAAAATTGATTCTCTCCTTTCTCTCTGTCTCTCACTGCCCCTTTCTCTCTTTTTCAAAAAATTGCTGTTCACGTATTATAGCGATGTGGTTTCATCAATGTTTATAGCAGCTCAATTTACTATAGCTAGATTATGGAACCAACCCAGATGCCCCTCACTTGACGAGTGGATACAAAAGCTTTGGTTCATATATACTATGGAATACTACTCGGCCATCAGAGAGGACGATATTATAGCTTTCGAAATCAAATGGATGGAGATGGTCAGAATCATGCTTAGTGAAGTCTCCCAAGCTCAGAGACTCAAGGGCTGAATGGTTTCTCTCATCTGTTGATACTAGACTTTATGTTGAAGCAGTAGGACAGACGGCTGACCTAACAAAACCTCAAATTGAATGACTTTCAGTGCAACAGGGGGAAAGCTCCCTAGGATACTTGGAGGTGTAGGGAAGGGGATGGGGAGGGGGGAGAGTATATGAAGAACTCATAGGAGTCTGGTGATTGGGAAGATGGGGGAACCATCCCAGAAGCCGATGTCATTCCTCCACAAGTTACCCATTTAACACATGAGTTCTTCTGGGGGAAACTGCAACAGGTGAAACCCATAGTGGTTTATCTATGCTTTGGCATTACCCCTGGATAACAAAGTTTATATACGTTGATTGCTACTGTTTTGATAATGTTTCCCCCTTATCTGTATCCTGTATCGCTATATACTTCTAATAAATTTGAAAAAAATAAAATGAGAGTATAAAAAATTGCTGTTCAGATGACTTGCAGAATGGATGCCAATAGCTTGAGAGATACCAATACCAAAGATAGTTGGGAGTACTCTTTTTTTTGGTACTGTGGATTGAACCCAGGGACACAGGGCTGTTTAACCATTGAGTCACATCCCCAGCCTTTTTTATTTTTTATTTTGAGACAGGGTCTCAGTGTGTTGCTTAGGGCCTCACCAAGTTGCTGAGGCTGGCTTTGAACTTGTAATCCTACTGCCTCAGCCTTCTGAGTCACTGGGATTACAGGTGTGCACCACCATGCCTGGTGGGAGTAGTCTTTTAATAAATCCAATATTCCTAATGTCAAAAAAGATCAGATTGTGTAGAAAAAATCCAAGTTATTATGTTAGTCAATTTTCCATTACTACAAGAAAATACCTGAGATAATCAACTTATAAAGACTCCAGGTTTTAGAGGTTCCAGTCTAGGAACAGGTGGATCCATTGCTTTTAGGTCTTCAATGGGGTGCCAGATGATGATGGTGGGGAGTATACTGCAGAGTAAAACCACATACTTCATGGCTATGAAGCAAGAGTTAGAGGAAAGGACCCACAATCCCCATTGAGGGCACATCCCCTGTGACCTAAGGACATTCCACAAAGTCCTATCTCTCAAAGGCTCCATCACCTTCCAATAGCACCAATGTAGGGAACTAACACATGGACCTTTGGGGGAATATTCAAGATATATAATATGACAGTTATCAAAAATATTATGTTATTATTTCATTGAAAATGACTTTCTTTTATTGTAATTCATAAAATAATGATGTATTTTACAATTGATGTCACTGATTTATACAGATGAAGTAGAGTAGTTATTTTTTTTTTGAAGAGAGAGAGAGTGAGAAAGAGAAAGACTGAATCAATTTTATTTATTCATCTGTTTTTAATTTCTTTGACACTCAGTTGTATATGTGGTGCTGGGGTTTGAACCTGGGTCCTTGTGCTTGCCAGGCAGGCACTCCAACCGCTGAGCCACTGCTCCAGCCTGAGAAGCTATTAATTTAGCTAACTTGTATTAGGACTTACTGTGTGTTGGCCAGACGCAGTATGAAGGGTTTCATGTAGTTTAATTGTTGCTGAAACTCTACCAGTAGCTACTTTTATTATTCATATTCTTATGAAAGTAGAAATTGAGGCCCAGAAAATAAATGTTCCTGGAGTTTCACCCTTAGTAAGGCATGGAAGTAAGATTCAAACTTAGGCTTACTGTCTCTAGAGAAAGTGCTTTTCAGCGCTATACTGAGCTGCTTCCATGAACAGACATTTTTTTGGCCCATGGCACATGCTATTTTATTTTGAAAATTTTCTTTCTTTAGAAAGAAACATATACATACACAAAAGGACCATATTTTAGTTTTCTTCTGTTTTTGTCTCACATTTGTGTATTTAATACCCCAGAATCGTGCCTCAGATACATTAGAAATGTCATGATGGTCTGGAGCAGTGGCTCAGCGGTTAAAACATTTGCCTGGCATGCATGAAGATCCTGGTTCAAACCCCAGCACCACATACACAATTAAATGTTGGAGAAACAAAAACCAGATGAAAAAAATAAATAAAATTGATTCTCTCTCTCAAATCAAATAAGCAAGCAAGCGAGCAAACAAACAGAAACCCTACAATTAGATATGTCATGAGACAGAACAGACTCTTATACTCTGTGTTCAGACTGGAGACTATGCCAGTGTTCATGTAGTTGCAAGAAATAGAAGCTGTCATAATATTTGTCTTTTGGTAGTCCATAGCCAAGGTCTTTCTACCTGAGGAATCCTTCATTAGATGGCAACTTTTGCAGGAGACTATCCAGTGTAGCCCCTCTCCAGAGTGAATTCCTTCCTGCCCTGCCATTTGCAGTCAGGGTACTAGCAGGTGGCTCAGATTTGACCCTTTAGCCTCTCCTACCTGGGGCTTTAAGTCTAGAGCAAGCGATGGAAGGTGAGGAGATAGATAAAATTCATTAAATACTGAGCTGGAGCGGTGGCTTGGCAATTACGGCACTTGCCTGGCATGTGCAAGTACACTGGTTCAAACCCTAGCACCCCACATACACAACTAAGTGTCAGAGCAATGAAAGCCATGTGAAAAACTCAATAAAAAAACTCTCTCTGTCTCTCACTGTTCTTCTCTCTCAAACAAAATTCATTAAATACTTCTGCAGAGTTTAGCAGTGACTCATAGCAGTGGTGGAGGTGTCTTGGTCAGATTATCCTTGTTAAAAGACAGTTGGGAGTGGGGCTGGAGCAGTGGCTCAGCAGTTACGTGCTCGCCCGGCATACGAGAGTGCCCAGGTTCATGGGGCTGGAGCGGTGGCTCAGTGGTTTTGGCACTTGCCTGGCAAGCACGAGGACCCGGGTTCAAACCCCAGCACCACGTACACAACTGAGTGTTGGAGCAACTAAGGCCATGTGAAAAACTAAATAAAATTGTTTCTCTCTTTCTCTGTCTCTCTCACTGTCCCTCTCTCTTAAAAAAAAAAAAAAAAAAGAGAGTACCCAAGTTCAAACCTCAGCACCGTGTACACAAAGTGTTGGAGCAATGAAAGATACATGAAAAACTAAATAAAACTGATTATCTCTTTCTCTCTCTCTCTCACTGTCCCCCTCTCTCTTAAAAAAAAAGAGAGAGACAGTTGGGGGCCTGATCAGTGGTAGAATGCTTGCCTACTACGTGGGAAAACCTGGGTTTGATACCCAGCATCACAAAAAATAACAATAGAAAAAGATGATTGAGCCAGTGGGTTCTCCAGAGATGCTTGAATTCCTAGCCATCTTCTCAATTTGGTTCTATAGCTTTTTAGCCATTCATTGAAAACATTTATTTATTTATTTATTTATTTTTCCTTCCTTCCTTAAGATAGTCAGTTTTGATTGGTTGTAATTAAGGACTCTGAGTAATACCTTTAATCAAGGTGGCTTTAGGCAATACAATTTATTATAGGGATGCAGAGCCATCTCAGGAACTCATTTCAGTAGATTTTCCCTGACTACCTGGTGTAAAATAGTTCCCCCTCCCCTACCAGTTTCTAGCCTCTTACCTTGCTTTGCTTTTTTCTCAGAGCATTTATCATGTTTTAGCATAGTATTCATTTGTTTATTTACAGCCAGTCTCTCTGTACTGGACCATCAGCTTCATGAAAGCAGAGTCTTTTGATGGCTTATTGCTTATTTTTAGCACTTGCCACATTGCTGAATGAATACTTAAAGAAACAATTTCAGAGAAAGAAACAGAACAAAAGCTCATGAGGGACTAGACCTGAAAACTGCAAAACCATCAGGACCTAGGACAAAGTGGCCTTCTTCTAGGGCCACATGTTTGTTCACCTTCACTTTTCTTTTCCCCTAAGATTTTTGTTTCTATCTAGAGACTATGATGGAGAGGGAGGAATAAAGAGAAGGGGGAACAACAACAACAACAACAAAAACTTCTTTAAACCAGGGACTTCCAAACCTGGTGGCTCATTAGAATCATTGCAGGATCATTTTAATACCTGGGCCTTACTCAAGACTCTCTGAAGCAAAATTTCTATCAATACATTTTTTAGTTTTGAAATCCATAGTTAGCCAACTAGGCACTGAATTATAAATAGGTTCCTGAGAACTTCTGCTTTAAGAAAATTAAACTTTTCTCCAAAATATTGCATGGGGTTGATTTTGTCAACAGATGTTCTTTGAGAGCACCACATATGAGCCAGCCCTGGGGTAGGTGCTGGGAGACTATAAGGAAGAAAAACGAAATCCCCGATCTCATGTAGCTAATAACCTGTGGTTGATCCCATACACAGGAAGAGAGAAATGTTCTCTTTTTATCCATTCAATTTCACAAGTGTCCAGAAAACAGACTAGTATAGATAGTATTACTGAAAGAGAATACTAGATGAGATGTCAGAATGTCTAGTTTCTTTCTCTTTTTCTTCTTTGTCTTCTTTTTTTAAAGAAAGGGGGAGAATCAATTTTTATTTAGTTTTTCCTGTGGCCTTCGTTGCTCTGACACTGTTGTGTATGTGGTGCTGGGGTTTGAACCCATGTCCTGAGCATGCCAAGCAAGTGCTGTAACTGCTGAGCCACAGCAACAGCCCTACCTTTTTTTTTTTTTAAAGAGAAAGAGGGACAGAGAGAGAGAGAGAAATAATCTTATTTAGTTTTTCATGTGGCCTTCGTTGCTGACACTTTGTTGAGTATATGAACTGCGCCAGTGCCCAAAATGTCTAGTTTCTACACTTGCCTCTGCGTTTCTTGGGCAGGTCATCTTACTATCCCCCCTACTTTTTTTTTTTTTTTTTTTTTAGAGAGAGGGACAGTGAGAGAGAGAGAGAAAGAGAGAATCAATTTTTATTTAGATTTTTTTTTTCACATGGCTTTTGTTGCTCTGAAACTTTGTTGTGTACATGATGCTGGAGTTTGAAACTGTGTCCTCAAGCATGCTAGGCAAGTGCCAAGACACCTCTCCAGCCCTCATCTTACTATTCTGAGCCTTAGTTTCCTTGATAAAAACCAAGATAATAGGATTTTTCCTGTTTGTTTCTCCGGGTATTATAACAATCAGATGAGATAATAAAAAATGCTTTGAAAATTATACAAATATCAGCCACTATGTTGTTTCTATGGATCCCATAGTTTCTATAAATTGCATAGAATATTTTGATTATGAGTTCCTAGTAATCATATTAACAGAAGAATAGGGTTCCAAATTTAACAATGCCACCCCCCCTTTTTTTTTTTTAAAGAAAGAGGGACAGTGAGAGAGAGAGAGAGAGAGAGAGAATCAATTTTATTTAGTTTTTCATATGGCCATCGTTGCTCCGACACTTAGTTGTGTATGTGGTGCTGGGGTTGGAACTCAGGTCCTCTTGCCTCCCAGGCAAACACTGTACCCACTGAGCAACCACTCCAGCCCTAACAATGCCCTTTTATGATTGAACTTTATCTATTCATCACCTGGACTTATATTACAAACATTGTATAACCTTGGGTTTCTACAATACTTATCAGTTCCATATCGTTAGTAATATCTTACATTGCTCTTTCATTGCTTTCCTTGTTGGACTTGTTTTCTTACCCTCCTTGTAAAATCACCAAGTGTGGGTCTGTTTGTTCTTACCATGAGTTCTCTGAGGCACCAGGCATAAACCTGGACAGTTAGTGTTCTAGAAATACTTGCTGAAGTGCCTGAATACAGGAAGTTATTTTGTATGATAACTAAGGGCATGTGTCCTATTTGTTATCATCAGTCAAAAGAGGAGACAGTGTAGTTAATGCCTGCTGGTTTTCTTCTTCTTTCCCTCCCTCTCACTTTTTGTGGAATCTAAGAGAGGTGGCTGACAGGATGTGGGTGGAAATAGATGGATCTGAAGGGAGTAGAGTTTCAATGTTGCATCCAGCTGTTCTTCTGAAGAACTGTCTATTCTGCTAAAGGATAGATCTGTGTTGTGGATAATGGGGAGTATATCAGGATGCATGAATTTTGAACAAGTTTAAGTGGAACAAATGACAGACATAGCTCTTGAGATTATAAGAATTAAATGTAATAAAGTTAGGTAATGCTTAGACTAAAATATTAATACAATTCAGCACCATATAATAATTCTTTCTTTAAATTCTTGGTGACATCTCTCATGATTGATTAGCTGTCATAATCTATTTGAGAAAGTGTAAGTAGAGAGGTGCTTATGCTAATTAGCTTTGTGTTGCTGTGACCAAAATACCTGACAAGAACAAGTTAAAGGTGTTTAACAACTTTATTTTGGGTTCATGGTTTCAGAGGTCTCAGTCCACGCTTCATTGTCTCCATTGCTCTGGGTGTGAGGTGAGGCAGGTCATGGTGGAAGGGCATGGTGGGGGAAAGGTGCTCAGTTCATGACAGCTGGGAAGCAGGGAAACGGGCCAGAAATAAGGCAAACCCTTCCAGAACATGCCCCCAGTGACCTACTTCCTCCAACAAGGTTCCACCTTCCAGTTACAGTCCATTCAGTGATCATGGATTAATCCTTCAAGTGGATTAATCCACTGATGAGGTCCAAGCCCTCTTGATCACACCATTGCCTAAAAGCTCCACCTCTGAACCTTGCTGCATTGTGGACCAAGGCTTCAATGCATGAGCTTTTGGGGGACATTCCAGATCCAAACTATAACACTATCTATAATTTTATTTATTTTTATTTATTTATTGGTACCAGGGATTGAACCCAAAGGCACTAAACCATGTAGCCACATTCCCAGTCCTTTTTATTTTTTATTTTGAGATAGAGTCTCATGAAGTTGCTCAGGGCCTTGCTAAATTGTTGAAGCTGGTCTAAAATTTGTAATCCTCCTGCCTCAGCCACCCGAGTTGCTGGGATTACAGGTGTGTGCCACTATACCCAGCATTACCTATAATTTTATAATAAATGGGTAAACTAAAACCTAGCCAGGTAAAGTGACTTAATCCTTGGAATTTATCAAACAAAATTTAAAAAATTGATTGCATTTTAGAAGCTTTCATTGTAGTTAGCAGGATACTTTTGCATTCCCAAGAGCCAAATAAGAGCAGAAGTTTCTTCTTTTCCTAGCTTGTTGCATTCCTCCAGATCAATCATTGGACCATCATGT
This sequence comes from Aplodontia rufa, assembly GCA_004027875.1. Taxonomy (NCBI): domain Eukaryota; kingdom Metazoa; phylum Chordata; class Mammalia; order Rodentia; family Aplodontiidae; genus Aplodontia; species Aplodontia rufa. Next base: position 24,270 of record PVKS010023607.1, on the reverse strand, counting down.
TGGAAAAAAAAAAAAAAACCCTTACAGCCCAACGGAAGTTGTTTCCTGATTTAGGCCTTACCAACGATGGTTCAGGGAGACTTACTGCACTTCTGACTTGTCTATCTCTCTTACCATTCTGCTTTCCACTTCAAATTCTCAGAAAAGAGCCAAATCTGTCCACAGGAAAGAATCACCATTCCTCCATATACTTGGTGCAGGATTCTATTCATGGTTTCAGGAAATCGAGCTGCTTCAGGTCTGAGCATTATGCTTTGTTTCAGAAATAAGAATGGAACTAGAAACTCCAATTCCAGTCCTTATCCTCATTCAGGTTGTTAACTCTTTTTCACAGAGACTGCATGATTAAATTTGGAAATGGCTATTTCTCTTATTAGCATATTACCAGTCTTGTCTTTTAGGAAGAGATTACATTCTTCTCTATTCCGTTGCTTAGGAAGGTGGCAGTTCCTTAGCAGGAGTCTGGTACTAGTTGGCTGTGGGCTTTCTCTTTTTTCTAGAAAGGAATAGTTTCAACTCTTATTAAATTCATTTGCACAGCTAATTACATTTTTAAAAAAATTCTAGGTCTCCCTTTGACAGATGAGTGGGAGGAGTTTGGCAATACATCTCCCTACTAAGATGGTACTAAGTTGGAAATGCTATAAAAGATAATAGCAGAGGCAGGAAGGGAGAAGGAAATATAGGGGAAGAATATTGGTCAAATTATATTGTATGCAAGTATGAATAAGTAGCAACAAATCCCACCAATATGTACAGCTACAATGTACCAATAAAACATGTGGAGGGGCCAGAGCAGTGGCTCAGCGCTTGTGGTGCTTGCCCGGCATGCACAAGTACACGGGTTCAAACCCCAGCACCTACGTATACAGCTAAGTGTCAGAGCAATGAAAGCCATGTGAAAAAACTCAATAAAAATTGATTCTCTCTCTTCTCTCTCCCTCTCTCACTGTCCTTCTGTCTTAAAAAAAAACAGTGGGAAAAAAGATAATAACAATTATTATTATTTTTTTAATCTGTTGAGCTTTCCAAATTAATTTACTCTGTGTCTTCCAAGGTGCAGGCTAGAATGCAGGTGACAGGAAGTCTTGAAAATAGCATTATCTGAACTCTTAAAATCCAGGGAGACCTCTGTCAGAGGGTCAAACAACACTTATTACATAGATATAGTGTCTAGAGATTTGTGGACTGGAGTATAGAAGAAGATTGATTCATTCACCGTGTATTTATTGAGTGCTTCTACCAGTGTCTGGAAACAGTGGAGAGTGAGGCATTTATAATTTAATGTAGGAATTGGGTTCACATACATAAATAAGAAGTAATCAAATACAGACCATCTCCCATCTTAACACTTTTCATGACTTCTAAAATTAAGTTTCTTAATTTGTTCCTTATGTGGCATTTAAGATCCTCCAGGCTCCTGCTCTCTCTTACCTTTTTAGTTTTCTCATATATCTCTACAGCAGCACTGTTCAACACAAATATTAAACAAGCTGGACATGGGCACATGCCTGTAATCTCAGGGACTTGGGAGGCTGAGGGTAGGATGATCACAGCCTGGGCAACTTAGCAAGTTCCTGTGTCAAAATAAAAGAGATCTGGAGGTGTAGTTTGATGGTAGAATACTTCCCTAGCAATCCCCATTTTGTGTGTGTGTGTGTGTGTGTGTGTGTGTGTGTGTGTGTGTATGTGAGAGAGGTGGGGTGGGGGAGGAGCATGCACAAGCCACAAATGTGATTATACTTTTGCTTATAGTTTTTTAAAAGTAAATAAAAATGGGTAATTACTTTTAATAATGTATTTTATCTAGCTGAATATATAAAATAGTATCTTAAATAATACGTTCAATATCTTAAAACCCTAAGATTCTTTGCATTCTTTTTTCATACTGAATCCTCAATATTTGGTGTGTATGTTATACTTACAGCACAACTCAAGTCCAACTAGCCACATTGCAGTTCTCAAGAGTCACATGTAACTAGTGGCTACTGTTTTGGGGGAAGTCTGTACCCAGATTACTCTGTTGTTGGGTGCACATGGCCAGTATCATCTCTTTTTCTTTGTGCTTTCCTACCATGCAACTGCCCCCATTCAGATAAAAGCATTTTTTCTCTCCATATAGCAGATGTCACATTCTATTGCAACTGTTTGTATATTTATCTTGTCCTCTGTACCCTCTGCCACATAGGTCTAGTTATAATTTACCTACTTCAGTGTCTTTTTTTTTTTTTTTTTTTAAAGAGAGAAACAACTTTATTTAGTTTTTCACATGGCCTTAGTTGCTCCAACACTCAGTTGTGTACATGGTGCTGGGCTTTGAACCCGGGTCCTCACGCTTGCCGGGCAAGCACCGAAACCACTGAGCCACCGCTCCAGCCCCTACTTCAGTGTCTTTAATGTGATCATAACAATAGTCAACTTTTTCTGATGGTTGGTCATGGGCCAAGCACTGTGAAAACGTTTGATACATATCAACTCATATTCTCATTTTAATTCACAATATCTTTATGACTTATTCTCATTAATTACATTTTACAGACGGGGAAACTGAGGCTTAGCAAGGTCATGGAGCTTGCTCAAGGTCATACAGTTGTAGGACCTATGACTGCATGAAGGCAATCTGATTCTAGACCTGTGCTTGCTTGTTTATTTATTTATTTTGGTGCTGGGGATTGAATCCAGGGTCTTTACCACTGAACTACATCCCTAGCCCACATCTCCTTTTTAAAAATTTTGAGATAGGGTCTTGCTAAGTTGCCCAGGCTGTTTTTGAATTTGTGATCCTCCTTCCTCGGCCTCCTGCGTTCCTGGGATTACATGTGTGCATTACCACACCCAGCTGCTCTTCTATTTTTAAATTGGGAAATGTGTGGGAACATGCATAAACAATAAATATATTATAGTCTAACAAATTATAAAGTTTACAACTGTGTAATTACCACCTATATGAAGAATTAGATTTGTAGACTTCCTACCTGACTCTTTCCAGTCTCCACTCCCTCCTTTTAGTTCTTCCAGAGGTAGCTATTACTCACCCTTTTATGGTAACCAATTTCTTGCTTTTCTTTACAATTTTAACACCTAAGTATGCATTATTTTTTCTTTTCTGAATCTTATAAAACAGAATTATACAATATATATTCTTTTGTAAATGGATTTTTTTTAACATTGTTTTTAGGATTCATCTGTGTTGTTGTATGTAGTTTTTTCCTTTTTCCAAACTGCTCTATTAATTTGCTCTTCCTGTAGTAAAGTATGAGAATTCTGTGGTTCCGCTCCTGGTCAATATTTGCAATTGTTTTAGTCTTTTTTATTTTGCCATTCTGGTGGGTGATGTAGTATTCTCTCATTATGGTTTGAATTTTCCTGTTTTTAGATGAAGTTGACATTTTTTTCATATGTTTGCTGGTTATCTTTATTTCTTCCTTAGTGAGGATTCTTTTCAAACGTTTTTCTTATAATTACATTTCTTTATATATTCTGAATACAAGTTCTTTCTTGGTTATACGTATTATGAACTTCTCATTCAACTCTGAGGTTTGGATTTTTGCTCTTTTAGTGGTGTAATTTGATGAAAGCAAATCTTAATGTAAGCAAATTTATCCATTTTTCTGTCACAGTACTTTTTGGATTAGCTTAAAAATACTGTCCTCTACTGTTTTTTTTTTTTCTTTTTAAGAGAGAGACTTTAGAGAAAGAATCAATTTTTAGTTTTTCATGTGGCTTTCATTGTTACAACATTTTGCTGTGCACATGGTGCTGGGGTTTGAATCTGCATCCTCGTCCTTGTGCCTGCAGGACAAGCGCTGTAATGGCTGAGTCACTGCTCCAGTTCCTGTCCCATACTCTTTTCTTTTCTTTCTTTCTTTCTTTTTTTTTTTTTGAGAGAGAAGGACAGTGAGAGAGCGAGAGAGAGAGAGAGAGAGAGAGAGACAGAGAGAATCAATCTTTATTGAGTTTTTCACATGGCTTTCATTGCTCTGACAACTTAGGTGTGCATGTGGGTGCTGGGGTTTGAACCTGTGTACTTGCACATGCTGGGCAAGCACCGTAACCACTGAGCGACTGCAGCAGCCCCTGTCCCCTACTCTTGAGGTCAACTCCCATATTATCTTTAAAAATAATAAAACAATTAAAGCTTTATTGTTTTTGACCTTTGTGTTTTATTTATTTATTTATTTTTTATTTTTTTTCAGGGCGGAGGACCGAACTTGGGGCCTTGCGAGTGCTAGGCAAGTGCTCTGCCACTAAGCTAAATCCCCAACCCTGACCTTTGTATTTTAAAGAGAAAGGGGGAGAGAGTGAGAGAGGGAAACAATTTTATTTTATTTTTTATCTGACCTTTGTTTCTCCAACATTCAGCTGTGTATGTGGTGCTGAGGTTCAAACCTGGGTCCCTATGTATGCCGGGCAAACACTCCAACCACTGAGCCACACTCCAGTCCCTTGGTTTTGTCTTTCAAATTTATGTCTATTATCTACCTGGAATTGATTTTTGTGTGTAATGTGAAGAGTCCAATTTCATTGTATTTCTGATGTAGATCTATTTTCCCCAGAACCCATTAATTGTTAAAAACTGTTCTTTCAGCAGTACTCTTCATTGCCACCATGACAACATAAATCAAATCCCCATGTTTGGGTGAGACTTTCTGGGCTCTCTATCCTGTTCCATTGATATGTTCTGTTGCATTGACATTTTCTATCTATCTATTGTTTCATTGATATATCTATATATATCTATCTATATACTACTATATCAATATATCTATCTATATATTTTTTATACTGGGGATCAAACCAGTGATGCTTTACCACTGAGATACATCCCCAGTCCTTCATATTTTTTTATTTTGAGACACAATCTTGATACATTACTGAGACTTCTCTTGAACTTGCCATCATTTCTCAGCCTATCAAGTTGCTGGGATTAGAGGCATGTACCAGGTGTTCAGCCTCTTCCATGAAATTTTAAATTAGCTTGTCAAGTTTCTGGGTCTCAAAACACAGACAAACCTATTAGGACCAAGCCTTGAATTGCCCTGGAACTACAGATACAATTCTGAACATCTTTCAGAATTCAATTATCCAATCTATGAACATGGTATAGTGCTGATGTCTTCTTCAGTAAGGTTTTGTATCTCTCTTATTCCTAGGTATTTGGTATTTGTTTGGAGTTACTCTAAACGGCATCTTCTAAAAACTATTCCCCCCCACCCCATATAAACAATACTGATTTTTTTTTAAAGTCTGATCTTGTAGGTGTGTGCAGCAGGGCCATAAGCATGCTAGGCTAGTGCTCTACCACTAAGCTGTACTTAAACCAAGACCCAGATTGAAAAAGTTCATTGATTTAGTTAAACTGTTAGTAATCATAATAATTTCGGGGTGGTGGTGGGCGTTTTACTACGGAGCTACATCCCTTGCTCCTTTTCTTTCTTGAGAGAGTGCTTCACTAAATTGCTAAGGTTGGCCAGGAATTTACAATCCTCCGGCTTCAGCCTCCTTAATTGCTTGGATTACAGGCTTGTGTCACCACGCACGGCTTAATTGTAATAATTTAATTTGTCTACATATCCTTTTTGGATTTGTCATTTGTCACATACATAATTCTATCCGTGAAGAGAATAATTTTGTTTCTTCCTCTTTTATCTTTAGCTCTCTTATTTTCTTGCCTTACTCCATGGCTGAGAACCCTGGGTAGCAATAATGGGCACACTGGCGCACTTAATCGCTGTTAAGCCCTCCGGCCTCAAATCCACAGCTCGGGCAGAGTTGGTCAGCTTAGCTCCTTTCAATTCCGGCAGCGAGCAGAGGCCCAGGGTCCGCCGGTCTCTAGCCACTCTGACACCGCCCCTCTCCGGTTGCCGGGCAACCGCGTCGTCCAGCCGCGGAGCAGCTGCCTAGCAGCACGTGCCGCCTCCTCTTCGCGCCGGGACTACATCCCCCACAATGCCGCGCGCCGGGGGGGGGCGGGCCACGGGAGCGAGGGAAGGGCCGGGCGGGAGGCGGAGCGGAAGCGGAGTGCGAGGGGCTAGGAGAGTAAAATCTGCACACGCCGGGAACCAACCTCGTCCTGGCTCCCAGTCCCCGGCCTTTCTCCGTCCCGACGCGGAGGCTGCGCCTGCAGTGCGAGCCGCAGCTGACGGCCGCTAATCCGGTTCGGGTGCGCCCCTCCGGCTCGGGAAGCCAGCGGCAGCGGCGACCCTGACGCGAAGCCTGTGGGCAAGGTAATTGGCAGCGGCGGGAGGGAAGCGCGGGGAGGTGGCGTCTCCGCGGACCCGCCCGGGCCGCCCCTCCCCCGCCGCGCCCCCCGCCGGGATCCCGCCCCCTCCCCCGGGGCCTCCGCCGCCCGAACCGCTCCGGGACCGGGACCGGGACCGGCCGGCGGCAACCCCCGCCGCCGCCGGGAGGCTCTTTGTCCCTGCTTTCGGGCCGCGACCCTGCCCTGGGGTGTCACGGCCGTGACCCAGTCGGCCCGGAGCGGAGAAGCGAGCGTGGCTCGAGCTGCGTGAGCCGAGCGGGGCGGGTCGGTCCGGTGCTGTGGGGATGGCGAGCCCCGGCTGCAGCCGCTCTCACTTCTTGTTCTGTTTTTGACAGCTCAGTTCTGTTCTACTTTGGGAGAGAGAGAGAGGAAGTCAAATGCCCTTTTTAAACTCCCTCTTGAGAACGCATCTGCTGGGCGACTGGTAAGGATGAACGTGAGCTGCTGGGTTATTGTTGAGCGTGGCGAGAGGCTGGACCGGGGGGTTTCGAACCCTGAACCCTGATTGTATCGCTGCCTGCCTTTGTGATCTTGGTTAATTAAAAGGCTCTAAGCCCGAGTTTTCCCATCCAGCAGTCAGATAACAACACAGAAGTTGTAAGAATTAGAACATAATATATCTATTAAACCAGTAGTTCTTCAGTTGATGATAAGAGCCTTTGAATACTTCCATTAGCTACGACTGAAGTGGCCTCTGGACTTGTGAGTTTTTGTACTTTCTTGTTTAATCATTAGCACCCGGGGTTGTGTATTTTTCACTTTATACTTTGTTCACCTTAAACCTAAGCAAAGAAAAAAAATCCTTAGCATATGCCGTCTTCTTAATTTCTGTTGTTTTAAAATGGCTGAGAATGTTCTTAGGAAACTGATGACTCTGCTTTTCTGGGGATCAGCTCTAGAGATACTGTACAAGGACTTGTTCACCTCCCATCCTCCCCAGCTGTGTCCTGTGGAAATCCTTAGAGGAGCCTAAGTGTTGTTTTGTCAGAGTCAGCATCTAGGCATTCTGTAAATCTGCCAGGGGAGCTTTGCCCTCTTTGACCCTCTGTCAACTTTTTTCTGCCTTCCTCTACATTTTCTCACTGGTTCATAATTTTTACCCTCTCTAGAATTGTGTTTCTAAGCTGTAGTTTTTGTTTTCAAAACATGTGGAATGAATGCAGTGTATTTGATGAGCAATGACTTGGACAGTTTCATGTTAGTCCCGCTTCAGTTTCAATTGCTCTTGCAGTGTTTTCTCAATTTTTATTGATATTGGTGTGTTTTTCTTCAAGGAAGTAACTTGTGGTCCTTAATTGAAAATTATTTTTCCTGTAAATGTCTGCTCTGTTTTACTCTTGAGTTCAGACTGTTGTGCAATATGTGAAATAACATGTCTTGAGTAAATGCTGTTTTTAAAAGTAGGATTGCAGCAGGGTGGGGAAAGGCAGTGGTCTAGATGAATTGTCAGTATTGTTTTTAGTGACAGGTGAATTTTTTAATTTTTATTTTCAGTACATTAAATTTACTCAAAAACATTCTAAAAATGTATAATTTTTCCTTTTTAACAAAGTATAATAAAACATAAAAACCCCCCAAACAGATTACTTGACATTTCAATCCAAAATCAAATTAGTGGAATATTAAATATTTACAAAACTACTTCTTTTAAAAATATTTATAAAGTTACATGCAATTTTGTAGAATTGACAAAAGAATGGCTCAAAAATGGGAGAATATTCCTTCATTCCTAAAAAGAAAGCATGTTGGATAGAAGCTGCGAAGGTTTCAGTCTTGGCACCCTCGCCTTCTCTCTGCACTTGTGACTGGGACAAATCACCACCGCTCCCTGCTCTTGGTCAGCAGGCCCCAGGACCTGGGCCTCACCAACACAGTAGATGGTTTTCTAGAATATTGCAGAGTGAACCAGAGACCTCCCTCTGACAGCACTGGGCCTGTTTGGCAGTAGCCTCTTCAGACCCCATGGCTTTCCATCGCATGACTTGTTCCTTGGGAGTCAGACAGGTGACTTTTAAAGCAATTTAGATGAGGGAAAATAAATAAGTAAATGGAAAACATTTAAACTGTGGAAGAAGATATATAGTTGTAAAATTTTCTGATTCAATTTAAAATGTTTGACAGAGGAGCTGGAGTGGTGGCTCAGTGGTTACTGTGCTTGCCTGGCATGTTTGAGTACTCAATTTCAAACCCCAGCATTGAAGGCCACATGAAAAACTAAATAACATTGATTCTCTCTTTCACTGTTCCTCTCTCTTTAAAAAGAAAAGATGTTTGACAGAAATACTCATTTTGAGGAAAATGTTCTATGTTTCTGTTATTTAATGCAGTATAGGACAGAGAGTAAAGACTACAGAATTAGGAGACCTTGGTTCTTGTCCTAGCTCTCTGACTCTGTGTAACCTTAGGTCACTTTGTGGGCCCTCCATTTCTTTATCTTTAATATACTGAATTGGTCTGATTCAAAGACTCTTATAGCTTATGTTTTCATTGCTAAAGGTTTTATTTTACTTTTCTATTTTTAAAGAGAGAGGGAGAGAGTGGGTGGGGGAGAGAGTGAGAATCAATTTTGTATCATTTCTCTGACACTTAATTGTTATGTGGTGCTGGGGTTTGAACCTGGGTCCTTGCTCAACTACTGAGCCCCTATTAAGGATTTTAAAAGGTTCTTTATGATGTGGAAAAAAACTGATGTAGCCAGGCTCAGTAGCATATGCCTGTAATTCCAGCTTTTTGGGAGGCTGAGTCAGGAGGATCACAAGTGCAAGGTCAGGGTCAGCCTCTGCATTTTAGCAAGAACCTGTCTCAAAATAAAAAGGGCTGGAGATGTGGCTAAGTGCTAGAGTATTCCTGAGGTTAATGTACAGTACTTTTTCTTTTTATCTTGTTCCAGGTATAGTCCTTTCAGACTACCTTTAGGAAAAGGGGTACAGGTGAAAGAACTAGAAAAATGCCAGAAATCAGAGTGTCTACCAGCCAGCTCATCCCTCTTTCTCATTAACTGCATGGTTTTCTTTGTATCCCCCCCCCCCCCCAGTAGTGGAGATTGAACACAGGGGAGCTCTACTACCACTGAATTACATCCCCAACCCTATTTATTTATTTATTTAAGAGAGAGAAGGACAATGAGAGAAAGAGAGAATCAATTTTTTTTTTTTAAAGAGAGAGGGACAGTGAGAGAGACAGAGAAAGGGAGAAACAACTTTATTTAGTTTTTCACATGGCCTTAGTTGCTCAAACACTTAGTTGTGTACGTGGTGCTGGGATTTGAACCTGGGTCCTCGTGCTTGCCAGGCAAGCGCTGAAACCACTGAGCCACCGCTCCAGCCCCAAAGAGAATCAATTTTATTCATTTGTTCATGTGGCTTTCATTGCTCCAACACTTCGTTGTGTTTGTGGTGCTGGGATTTGAACCTGTGTCCTCTTGCGTGCCAGGCAATAACCATAACTTTTGAGCAACCACTCTGGCCCAATACTTTTTAATTTTGAGGCAGGTTCTTGCATGCCAGGCAAGCCCAACACTTTTTATTTTTAATTTTGAGACAGGTTCTTGCTAAGGTGCCAGGGCTGGCCTCTAATTGCAATTTCCTACTTCATACTCCCACCTCAGTCTCCCAAAAGCTGGGATTCCAAGTATTTGCAACTACTATATATTTTAAATGAGACTTTTACCATATCACAGTGATTAAGTGGTTTTTCTTTTTTTTCTTTTGCTATAAGATTTTCTATCTTTAACCCTGCCTTGCTTTACCTTGTTCCTGATCTATTTCTTTATTTTTATGAGCGCTTTATAGTTACACATAGTAGTTGTGTTTATTCTGACAAACTCATACATGCATGGAAATTGATGTCAGTTCATGATCCCTCCCCCTTACCCATTATAATTTTCAGTACTATTGTCTTCTCACTTTCCCAAAGATGCCATCTACAGCTGATCCAATATCTTGTTATTTATATTTCTGTGCCTTTGCAGGAATTCTAGTGTAGCTTCAAGGCAGTGCATTTGTTACTTTTACTTCTTGTTTCTGGGAACTCAACCCAGTGACTATGTCCCCAGGCCCAAGGCAGTGCATTTTAATTCTTAGACCTAATTATGGAGTGCATGACTGTGTCTTATGTTAATTTTTTTCCTTCTAGATATTAGCTTCAGGCAGTATCTTGTAGAGAAAATATTTCAAGGATGGAACTTTTCCCCAGAAATTACATTCTGGGTCAAGTCTGCAGAGGGGTTATTTCTGAGTCTTTTTTGGAGGGAACTATCTGCACTTCTGAGCTTTGTTAAATACACGTGTCTTTCTGTAATAAAAGTATGCCTCTCAGGCCATAAATTTTTCTGAAGATTAATAGACATTAATTCTCATAGCACCTTTGGCTGAGTGAAAGCCGCTCACTGGTTGCTGCTGCTGCTGTTAACAGTTTCAGCCATAAGTCATAACATCATGAAAAGCAGAGCACTGAATAAGTGCACAATGGGGCTTGAATCAAATTTTTAAGGTAGGATTAACCATCTGTTAATGTTTTTAATGTTATTGCAATGTTTGCATAAAAATGCAGGGAAGTACTTCATGACAAGCAGTGTGAAATGAAGTGCTTTTAAAAACTTTTTAACTGCAACCCACAGCAAGAGATCTTTTTAACTCAAGACCTCATAGGCACGTGTCTGTGCACGTGAAAATGAATTGAGAAAAGTTTCACAAAACAAAATTTGTAGTGGATACAGTCTACTCTGATGGTTTCTATTTTTGTGTATTTTTTTTAAAATGGTAGTTGCAAATGGTTGATTCTCATTCCCTGTTTTTGAAAAACAATGAAGGTGGGCCTGGAGATGTAGCTCAGCTCAGTGATAGAGTATTGGCTTGTACCAGAGCTCCTGGGTTTGATCCTCAGCACTGCCCCCGCCCCCCCCAGCCAAAAAAAAAAAAAAACAACAACAACAATGAATGGGGTTCTGGGTTGAGAGTTTGGATGCTTAATTTCTCTCCATTTGTTTAGCATTGGGTAATTATTAATCCTTTTTGTATGTCACTTTCCTCATCTTTATAAGGAATTTTTCTGGTTTAAGTATTTGATTATTCTTTGTCTTTACTTTTATCTAGTAATGACTTTTGGACTAAATGTATTAATCTTTAGGTTTCTAGCCAGGAAGAAGCCACTGAAAATTGCCTAAGTATCTGGGTGTTTACGTGGTGTGCTGTTTGATAAGTGGCATAGTAGAACTCTTGTAAGTTGGAGTGGAGACATTAAGACTTGTAATAAATATAAAAGTTTAGAAAAACATTCATTTGCAGCTTGTTTCACTTTTTTTTTTTTTTTTTAAAGAGAGAGGGACAGAGAGAAAGAGAGAATCAGTTTTATTTAGTTTTTCATGTGGTTTTCATTGCTCCGAAGCTTTGTTGCACACGTGGTGCTGGGGTTCGAACTCGCATACTTGTGCATGTCTGATAAGCACCATATCTGCTAAGTTAACCACTCCAGCCTTTTGTTTCACTTTTCTTAACAAAGAATATTTTAGAGTTTGAAAAATTGTACTTAAAATGTTTAGTAAGAATTTTAAGTTAACATGCCGACAGATTGCAGTCCAGACTTCATTTCATGTCTCACCTTGTTGCTGCCCTCTTCATATTAGAAAACACCAAGAAGAATCTTTCTGTGTAAAGGCTACCACATCAGATCATTACTGTTACTTATATATTACCAGACAGTGAAACTGCTACTCGGCTTAAAAAGGGAACTCAAGGGTTTACTTACTTGTGGTTTCCTTCTGTTCACTTTGGATGATTTCTCTAGACCAGACCATTCTATGTGAGGGGTTGGGAGCCCTTTCATTCTTATTTGTTTGTACTGAAGAGAATAGGATTTCGGTATTTACTGCCTACTCCCAAGATTCTGGTCAGGAAGGAATGCTAAAGGTTTTAGTTGGAAGGAAATTGGAACCACACTTTGCACTGGCTCAGATCAAACACTGCCCCTACAGAAGGCCTTCCTTAACCCCATACTTCATATGGACTTCCCTAGACACATCATCCCGTTTAAATTTTCTTCAGATCAGTTTATCATCAACTGAAATTAGCTTGTTTCTTTTTACTTATTAATTTTTCCACTCCACTAAAGCATTGTGTCTAGGAGAATATAATTCTTTCTTATTTCTCTTTTTCATATCGTTAGTTCCTGGTACATAGTAGGTGCTTTAACAAGTATTTCCAATAAATGGATGAACAAATGAATGAATAAACCAAGTTCTTTCATGCTTTTAACAAAACTCTTGTGTTGTAAGGCCTGGGCCTGTATGCATTTCCTTCAAATTCTTTTTTACGGAAATGTGTTGGTGTATTTCTACTGATCGTGGTGAAGATCTCTACCTCCAGAAGATTTTTATATTTTTTGTTTTCATTTCTAGTTTCTTGTGTAAAAAACCAAAATATAAAACTTATTCTAAGTCCTTTTGGTAGCTATTTTGTAACACATTGATTTATGTGAATAAAGTATATTTGAAACTTTAATGGCCAACTTGATAAATTAATGTGTAGTCTAAGTTATGCATCTTCAGGATTTTTTGTTATCCACAAATTAATCAGGAAATGCTAAAGCTTCTGTATTAACTGAAGTTGCTCCGATTATCAAGAATTCGCATCGTTGCCTAAGTGCCTGATGCTAACAATAAAGGTTATTATTTATTGAGTAATATAAGGTATCATTCAATCTTTAGCAATATTAGGTACTGTTGTTTCTATTATATAAGTGAGGGAATCAGGGCTTAGGCATATAAAATATAGGGGGTGGAGTATATTTCAGTGGTAGACTGCCTGGCATGTATGAGTCCCTGGGTTCCATCCCCATACGTAATTTCACATGGAGAATGGTAAAGAGTACCTTGTGGCTGGAGGTAGGATAGAAATGAGAATGCTGTTTTCTAAATAGCTGACATTTGGGGCTGGAGTGGTGGCTTAGCAGTAATGGCACTTGCCTGACTTGTGCAAGGATGCGGGTTCAAACCCCAGCACCATGTACGCAAGGAAGTATTGGAGCAACAAAAGCCACATGGAAAACTAAATAAAATTGATTGCCCCTTTCTTTCACTGTCCCTCTCTCAAAAACAAAAACAGAAACAAAAACAACAACAACAAAAAAAACCTGACTTATAAGCCAACTAAAGAATGAAAAGAAACAAGCCACAGGATAGCAATTGTGGAGACTTTGGGGTCAGAGAGAATTTATGTTTTTTCTAGTGTTGTTACAGCACAGTAAGCAAGAAGGAAGTGATATGAGATTGAGACAGAGATAGATAGAAGTTAGATTATATTAGGGCCTTTTGGACCTTGCTGTAGAGTTTGAATATTATTCTAGGATCAGTGGGAAACTATTGAAGGGGATTTAAGCAGGGGAATTATATTTTGCGTGTGTGTGTGTGTGTGTGTGTGTGTGTGTGTGTGTATGTGTGTAGTAAAAAATGCGTAACATAAAATTTACCATTTGAACCATTTGTAAATGAAAGAGTCACATTGACATTAAGTAATGCTCATTGTCATGCAACCATTACCACCATCTATATGTAGAACATTTTTATCTACCCAAATTGAATCCATTAAATCATAATTCTCCTGTTTCTTTCCTTAGCCCTTGACAACTATATTCTACTTTTTGTCTTTATAAATTTGCTATTCTAGATCTTTTATATAAATGGAGTCATAAAATAGTTGTTCTCCTGTGTCTGGCAAATTTAATTTTGCATAATATCTTGAAGATTCATCTGTGTTGTCCCGAATTTGGTCCTCAACCCTGAAAAAAAAAAAGATTCATCCATGTTGTAGCATGATTAAGAACACCTTTCCTTTTTATAGTTGAATAATATTCCGCTGTGTATATATACTACATTTTATGTATTCCTCCGTTGATAAATACTTGGGTTGTTTCTATCTTTTGGCTGTTGTGAAAAATACTGCAATAAGCATTGATGTGCAAATATCATTTTAGACCCTGCTTTCAGTTCTTCTGTATATATACTCCAAGTGTAATTAAAAAAAAAGATTTTTTTTTTTTTTTTTTTGGTTTTAGGTACTGGGGATTGAACCTAGGAGTGCTCAGTCACTGAGCTACACCTCAAGCCTTTTTTCCTTTTGGATTTTGAGAGAGGTTTTTACTAAGTTGCTGAGACTGGCCTTGAACTTATGATATTCCTGCCTCACCTTTGTGAGTAACTGGGAGTATGTTGTGTACCACCAGGCCAGACCTAGAAATGAAATTTTGGATCATATGGTAATTATATGTGCAAGTGTTTTGGTGTTATTTATTTTTCATTAAAATTTTTTTTGGTACTAGGAATTGAACTCAGTGCCTTGTATGTGCTAAACACTCATGCTATCACTGAGCTACCCTAATTCTGAATATTTGAAATCTTACCATAAAGTTTTCTTTGCCATAATGGTATATAGCGGCTGTTCCATTTTTTGTTCTCATCAGAGAAGCTGAAGAGTTTTAATTTCTTCACTTTCTTGCCAACACTTTTTGTTTTCTGTTTTTTTTTTCCTTTATAATAGTCATCCTCCTGGGTATTTCATAGTGGTTTTAATTTGCATTTATCTAATGATTAGTGATGTTGAACATTTTTTCATTGGCAAAATATCTACTCAAATCCTGACTTTTATTTTTAAAAGGATATTTTGATTGTTCTGAGGAGAATGTATTGAAGTGGAGTTAGGAGTCTGGGAAACTATGTGAGAAACAGCTGTAGAAATCCATTTGGAGGTGATGGTACTTTGGACATACTCTGTTGCTTTTATTCAGGTCTATAACTGACTTTATAGATAATTTTATTTTTTAATTTTTAAAATTAATTATTTCGTGGTGCTGGTGATTGAACCCAGGGTGCTTTACCACTGAGCTGTGTCC
Source organism: Aplodontia rufa (assembly GCA_004027875.1). Classification (NCBI taxonomy): domain Eukaryota; kingdom Metazoa; phylum Chordata; class Mammalia; order Rodentia; family Aplodontiidae; genus Aplodontia; species Aplodontia rufa. The sequence continues at coordinate 9,125 of PVKS010023607.1, read as the reverse complement.
CCATCCCTATTTATTTTTTATTTTGAGACAGTGTTTCACTAATTTGCCTAGGGTGTCCTCAGACTTAAGATCCTCCTGCCTCAGCCTCCCAAATAGCTGGGATCACAGGGGTATGCCACCATGCCTGTATGGACACTTAATTTTAAATGTCTTCTCTCCTTACTTTTTCTACCTTTGTGTCATATAGACTTCATACCTTTTGTAATTTCTGCAGTTGAGAATCCTAAAAATATTCAGATGTTGATCTTAGGTCAAAATAATCATTATGGGGGCTGGAGCGGTGGCTCAGCAGTTTCGGTGCTTGCCTGTCAAGCATGAGGACCTGAGTTCAAATCCCAGCACCACGTACACAACTAAGTGTTGGAGCAACAAGGGCCATGTGAAAAACTAAATAAAGTTGTTTCTCTCTTTCTCTGTCTCTCTCACTGTTGCTCTATCTTTAAAAAAAAATAATCATGGTAAAAGTGATGATTTTAATCTTACTTTAAAATCTCTCTAGTTGTTAGAATGAATTTGAGGTTTTTTGTTTTTTTTAAGTCATCAGCAGGAAATTGATGTAGAGGCCTAGAAACTAAGGTTAAAAAATTTTTAGATTTTAGGCCATTTTGGAGGAGGAGGGCTCTGTAAAAAAGCAGTATGTTAGTTGTTAGTGGTGAGCCCTAGTAACAGTGTTGGCACCGTAAGGGTTCTAATTAGTGACTCTTTCACGACCTAGTGGTCTTCCAGGGGTGGGATCAGTACTTGAAATGTGAAGAAAAATGGGGAGATTCAGAGTGCAAGTTCCTCTTTCATTTGCAGCTTTGAAAATTACACAGAAAAAAAGAGACATTGAATCTTCCCTTTTCTTTACGTTTCTTTCCTAAAGATTGAGGCTAAGAATTATTTCCCTTTCTAATTACTGAGGTAAAAGCACACTAGTAAATTACCTTCAATTGCTAAAGAATTTAAACTTCTTGCCTCTCTTTGCCTCTCTTCCCACGTATGAAACCAGACATAGCTCTCAGAGAACAGAACAGCATATTCGTGTTGATGTGGGGGATTAAAGGTAGGACCAATGGAATTTACTTTCTCTTGACCTTCACACTTGTCTTATCCATATTGGCAGTAATAACTTGGGTTCCAGAAAAGGCCATTTGCTTTGTACCTCACTTCTTTCCCTTCAAAGATGACTGTGAGTAGGCCCAGGTAGTAGGATGCCTATGTCACATTGATGAACTGAATTGTAGCTTTGAATTTAGAGACCCTTCCTGCAGCTGTCATTGCAGCTTTATAAGAAGTTTGAGATTTGGACAGTGGTTTTCTAACTTTGCTGTATATTGAGGAATAACGAGTGTCTTTAAAAAAACACTGTTGCTTGCCTTCCATCTCTGGGCATATTAATTCAGTTGGTACTGGGTATGATTTGACACTGGGATTAAAAAAAAACCAAAACTAGGTGATTTTAATGTGATAGAATTCCCTTAGAAGAAGCCAAAGGCAGAATTGTGTCCTTTTCAAACTCTTACTCACCTATACTAGGTTTGTTTGGCATTTCTTGTGGAAATGAACCCTTAGATAAAATAGCTTTCAGGCAGCCTTGGATTGCTTCAGGGAATCCTCAAGGGTGTTTGAACTGCTCAGCTCTTTCTCAGACATAAACTGGCTCTGGCTCTTGGCCACCTTTTTAATTCATTTCTTTTTTCTTCACTGCTGGGGATAGAACCCAGGCTCCCATATGGTAGGCAAGGGCTCTACCACTGAGCTATATCCGCAGCCCCCAGGCCGTTTTTAACTTGGAGATAGCTTTATGATATTCTTTCTTCCTGGTAGTCCTTTTGGAATTCCCCAGTGGTGAATGGGATTAAATGCTCCCAACTTCTCACATTTTTGCTATTCCCAAAGCAGACTCAGTTCAGGCTGGGAAGACTTTTTCACTCATGAAGGCCTCCTTTCTGAATGTGGTTGTACAGTCAGCCTGTATAGTCATTTACAGCAATAAGGATCTCCTTATCCAAAATATACAGCTGAGCTCTTTGGCTCCTTAAATTGGGAATCACTAGGTTTAATCTAGTTCCCAGGGATTTGTTCCCTGGGACATAATCTTCTGGGGTCATACCTTTACCAGCTGTGCCTTTGCCCTGTCTAGTACCTGTTCTACTATTAACTCTTTAAGACATGTACATGGTAGTTAGCAGCTTGACATCCTTAAGTTGGTACCTACTTGAAATGTTTTATCTCTTACAGATGAGGTTTCCTGTGTTTGACTGTCCCTTTCCCCCTCTCACTACCCCCAGTGAATCTCCTTTTCTCTGCCCAATACCACTGTAGTCTTAGATTTTCTACTTTCGTGAGACTTTGGAAAACCTGTGAGTTCTGATAGGGCTGGACTTAAGAATTTTTCTCTAAAGAAAGGACAAACTTTGAATGGATATATAAATTCTAAACTTTTGGACTTTTAGTTCTTTGCAAAATTTAGGCAACTAAAGTCAGTTGTCCCAGACAAAAATCTTAGGCAGGTTCATTTCTCTAAGCCTTAATTTGATCATCTTTAAAGTAAGAATAATAGTACTATATATCTGAAGACATAGAAGAGCCAGTAAAGATTTATGAAGGAAGAATAAAATTAATATAAATATGTAAAACATTTTTAACCCAATTTTGCTAGTGAAGAAAAGTTTAATAATTCTGTATTGATTTTTTTTTTTTTTTTTTTTTTTTTTTTTTTTTAGAGAGAGAGGGAGAGAGAATCAGTTTTATTTAGTTTTTCATGTGGCTTTTGTTGCTCTGACACTTAGTTGTGTACATGGTGCTGGGGTTTGAACCCTGGTCCTTGCGCATGCCAGGCAAGTGCTGTAACTGCAGAGCTACCACTCCAGCCCCAATTCAGAATTGATTTAACAGTATTGTTTTTATAAGATCAAAAGGTATGTTTTCTCTGCATGGTAACTAAAGAAGTAAGTAGAAGAAAATTTGAAAAGGGCTTAATTCCTATAACAGATATAAATGTCTTTCTCTCACTCTCTTCATATATATGTGTGTGTGTGTGTGTGTATGTGTGTGAGAGAGAGAGAGAAAGAGAGAGATAGAGATAGTGCATTTTCCAAAATTACATGATTGCATAAGTATTATTTGACTTCTTGGGGGACTAGAGTAAGCTACATTGATGCAGATTTTATTTTACTACAGTAATTATTATTATACTCATTAGTGGTATATCATGTTTGTAGTGAGGTTTGGTAGGATAGTACACTTGAAAACAGATGGGTGGTATTTAAACTTTGGAGCCCCAGAATTTAGTGAATGTGTATCAGGGACTGTGGGGTGGCTAGGTGGGCAGACTGGGAGTTTTCTGAGCAGGACAGGTAAATCTGCAAGGCAGAAAATTCCCTCTCTTATATGTGCTTTAACACATGTATCTAATAGTGAAGTTGTTGTTGTTCTGTACTGGGAAATGAATCCCGGGGCACTCTACCACTGAACTACATCCTTTGCTCTTTTTTAGAAAATTCTTATTTTGAGAAAGTGTCTTGATAAATTCCTGAGGGTCTACCTATGCTGCCCAGGTTGGCCTCGAACTCATAATCCTCCTGCCTCAGAATCCCAGATTGATGAGATTAGAGTGTGCAAATGCTACAACCACTGAGCCACTGCTCCTGTGCTGGTTTGTTACCTTTATATTGCAGTGTCATTTTTAAGTCTTATCCTCAGACTAGGTTTTAGTCAGTTATATAATCATTCACTAGGAAATGGATTAAAATTGGGATGTTTTTATTACAGGAAGTTAAGAAGTTCTTAAAAATTATTTTTAGGGGCTGGAGCGTTGGCTCGGTGGTTATGGCGCTTGCCTGGCATGCAAGTGCATGGGTTCAAACCCCAGCAACCCACGTACACAACTAAGTGTCGGAGCAACGACACCATGTGAAAAACTCAATAAAAATTGATTCTCTCTGTCTCTCTCTCTCTCACTGTCCTTCTCTCTTTTAAAAAAAAAGTATTTTTAGTAAGCTGTGAAATATCCTTGTGCATTTGCACTGTTTTGACTCCAGCCATTCTACCCAAAGCGTTTAGCCTCATTTGAAGTAGTAAAAAAGTTTTCTTCACTGGGCACTTTGGTAATTCAGATATGTTATTATTCTCCAGGTCTTTCTAGATTCTATGATTGTTACAACCTTTCTCTCTTAAAAAATTGGTGTACAGAGAATGGCATGTAGCTCAGTGGCAGAGCACTTGCCTGGATTTAATCCCCAGCACAAATGAATAAATAAATAGTTGATATAAGTTGATTATAATCTTCCAGTTTTTCCTTAAATTGTACAAATACATACACAAATGCATACCTTCCTCATTTAAATTATGGAATTGTAAGGGTGAAGCAGGTGGATATTAAGTTCGAGGCTAGGTTGGGTAACATAGCAAAACCCTTAAAAAGGGCTGTGGATATAGCTTAGTGGCAGAGTGCTTGCCTAGCATGTGCAAGGCCCTGGGTTCAATTCCCAGTACCGTGCCATAAATAAAATGAATAAATAAATAAAAGGTGGAGTTGTAAACTGAGAAATTCAGGAAAATATTCTAACTGGTTTTAACACTTGCTATACTTTTATAAGGTATAAACTAAGAAATTATAACTTATTTTTCATGTCAGGTTGGATGCTTCCAAGGGTTACCTCCTTCCCGTTAGTAATAATTTTTAGTGACATTTTAAAATGGTGATACGCTTATATTGTAGAGGTTCTTGTTAGTCAGACATTTTGATTTTATAATTTGTTTTACCTTTCCTTATTTCTAATTTTTCTTTTGGCATACACTTGTGTTTTTAGCTTTTTAAAAAATTTATTACTTTTTTATTTTTATTATATTTTTAGTGAGAGAGAGAATCAATTTTATTGATTTTTATCTGGTTTTAGTTTTTCCAATACTTGGTTGTGTATGTGGTACTGAGACTTGAACCTGGGTCCTTGCACATGCCAGGCAAGTGCTCTACCATTGAACTGTTCCAGCCCCTACTTACTTTTTTTTTTTTTTTTTTTAAAGAGGGAGGGACAGTGAGAGAGACAGAGAAAGAGAGAAACAACTTTATTGAGTTTTTCACATGGCCTAAGTTGCTCCAACACTCAGTTGCGTACGCGGTGCTGGGGTTTGAACCCGGGTCCTCGTGCTTGCCAGGCAAGTGCCGAAACCTCTGAGCCACCGCTCCAGCCCCCCCTACTTACTTTAAAAAAAATTTTTTTTTAAATCAAGAAATGATTTTTAGGTATTAGGTTGGTGACATATTTGAATAGATTTAGATCTCCTATGAATCTTATTGTGTGCATTTTTCAGATATTTTCAATGGATTGACATTTGTTTTTATTTAAATTTTGAAAAGGTATAAAATGAAATGAATAAAAGACCATAAAGCTTAGTTAGTGGGGAGAAAATTGTCAAGGAAAATGATATAATTCCAAATCAAAACTGTAGCATCTCTTTATCATTGTTTATTTTGTTACTGATAACAAAATAAATAAGACTAATTGTCTTGGATAGAGAAGTTCCCTTGGCTGTAAGCTCCCCATCACCATCTTCAGATTACCAGTGATCCCCACAGGCCCTTGAGCATAAGATCCTGATTGTTGTTGGAATTTAATTCTGCTCATCCAGAAACATTTGGAAACACAGTAATTTAGGAACATTTCTAGAGTAGGAATCAGTCCACGCCAAACTAGGAAGTCCTGGTAGGACCTGGTGGAAGATGCCATTCTGGGCCAGTGACCCAGTCTCTGAGGTTTCACAAGTGATCACTGAGAAATTGGGGATAGGAATCCCTTATAGAAATCCAAAAATCCTAAGACAAGCCAGCCACCCAGCTTTTCCGTATTCACTGCGATGCCTTGTGAACAGCATCCTGTATTGCAACTGAATGCACAGGGAACACCTGGCAACCACTGTGAATAAATTCACTGAGCTGAGGAAGTCAAATCTGCCCATATTACCATCTCCCAGAGGGTAACCTCTGCTGAGTGGGGGAGGGAGTTGGTGTTGCCTGGAGGATGTTTAAAGCAGAGAGAATTGGAACAGGGGAATGAAGGACTTGCCACCCTACTTTCTCCTTCCCTCTCCCTCCCCAAGTTGTAGACCTCTATCTCCCTGTCTCTATTAGGCCTTATCTCCCAGGGGCAAAATCCCAGGAAATTAGGTCAGACTTTATTTGTGATCAGCAGAGGGAGCTCCAAGACTAGACTTGAGTCAGAGACCAGACATTGGACTTTCTTTTCTTTCTTTCTTTTTTTTTTAATATTTTTATTTAAAAATTTTTTTTAAATTTTAATTTTTTTCATATATATATATTTTACCTTACTCTTATAAGTGTGTTTGTGTCTGTATGTTGTAGTTGCTGTGGACTCTTTTTTTTTTTTCTCTCAATTTCCTTCCTTTTTTACCCTACTTCTTCATTCCCAGTACTTGTTACACCATCCAAGGTCTGGGCATCCCAGCCAGCACGTTACTTACGTGTTGTATAGTCGCCTAGTAGTTCACTTCTTTGCTACCCCCACCCTGCCTCTTGAGAAGATAGGGATCAAAGGTAATAACCTTATTTTTTCCAAGCCATTTATGAAAAACCCACAGCCAACATTATACTTAATGGAGAAAAACTGAAAGCTTTCCCACTAAACTCAGGAACAAAATAAGGCTGCCCACAATCACCACTCCTGTTCAATTCAATCCTTGAAACCCTAGCCAGAGCAATCAGATAGGAGAATGAAATTAAAGGGACTTGAATAGGAAAAGAGGAAGTTAAATTATCTGTATTTTCCAATGATATAATACTATTCATAGAAAACTCCAAAAAACTCTTTCATCAGAAGACTTTTAGAACTTATACTTGAATTCAGCAAAGTGGCAGGATACAAGATCAATACCCAGAAATCAATAACTTTGTTATACTCTGATAGTAATTCTACCGAAGAAGAAATCAGTACATTTGTCCCATTTATAATAACCTCAAAAAGAATAAAATACTTTGGAATTAGTCTAACAAAGAACGTAAAAGATGTCTACAGTGAAGATTATTGAACATTGAAGAAAGAAATTGAAGAAAACTTAACATGATGGAAAGAACTCCCAAGTTCTTTGTTAGGCAGAATCAGTATAATTAAAATGGCCATTCTGACGAAAGCACTGTGCAAATTCAAAGCAATCCCCAACAAAATACCAATGTCATTCTTCACAGATACAGAAAAATCATTTCTCAAATTCATTTGGAACAATAAGAAACCCAGAATAGCCAAAGCACTACTAAGCAATCCTCCCCCAAAAAACAAAAACAAACCAAAAAACCCAACCACCCCCCCAAAAAATAACAAGATTGGAGGGATAGCAATAACTGACTTGAAATTATACTAGAGCTATAGAAACAAAAAAAAGCATGGCATTGGTTTCATAACAGGTAGGAAGACCAATGGAATAGAATAGAAGACACTGTGACTAACCCACAAATCTATAACCATCTGATATTCAACAAAGGGGGCAAAAATATAGCTTGGAGGAAAGATGCTTTGTTCAACAAATGGTACTAGACAAACTGGACAGTCTTATGCAGAAAATTGAAATTAAATCCTTATCTCCCACCCTGAACAAAAATTAAATCAAAATGGATCAAGAACTAGGAATTAAATATATACACATTTTATATTATTTTGTTAAAAACTTGTATGGTTGTTCAAAAATAAAATAAAATAAATTAAAAAAAGAACTAGGAATTAAATCAGCAACCATACAATTATTGGAAGATAAAATAGGGTCAACACTCTACCATATTGGTGTAGGCACTGTCTTCCTCAGTAAGACTCCTGAAGCTCAAGAATTAAAACCAAGAATTAATGAGTGGGATGCCATTAAAGTGAAAAGCTTCTGAACAGCTAAGGAATTAAGAGCACCAAGAGAGAACCTACAGAATGGGAGAAAATCATGGTCTGCAATATCTCCAACAGAGGGCTAATGTCCTTAATATACCTAGAACTCAAAAAACGGAATACCAGAACACAAACACTCCAATCAATAAATGGACTAATGAACTAAACAAATTTCTCAACAGAAGAAGTTCTAAAAGCCAAAAGATATATGAGAAAGTGTTCTATATCACTAGCAATTAGAGAAATGCAAATTAAACCTGCCCTGAGATTCTACCTCAGTCAAAATGGCAAAAATGAAGAATGTGAATGATAATAGATGATCAGGGATTGTTGGGAGAAAGGAGCACTAACACATTGTTGGTGGAATTGCAGACTGGTCTAGCCACTCTTGAAAGCAGTACGGAAACTCCTCAAAAAATTAGGAATCAAACCACCATATGACCCAGCTATCCCACTTCTGAGTGTTTTCCCAGAAGAGCTAGAATCAGCTTATTACAGAGATATAGCTACATCAATGTTTATAGCAGCTCATTTTGCAATAACAAAATTAAGGAAACAATTTCAATGCCCTTCACTGGATGAATGGATTTAAAAACTGATGTGTGTGTGTGTATAAAATATATATATATAATATATACATAATAACATATACATATATGTATATATATGTGGGGTGAGGGAGAGAGTATGTGAGTGTGTGTGTGTGTGCGTGTGTGTGTATAAAATGTGTATATATAATATATACATAATAACATACATATATGTATATATATGTGGGGTGAGGGAGAGAGTATGTGAGTGTGTGTGTGTGTGTGTATGTGTGTGTGTGTATAAAATGTGTATATATAATATATACATAATAACATACATATATGTGTATATATATGGGGGAGGGAGAGAGTATGTGTGTGTGTGTGTGTATGTATGTGTGTGTATAAAATGTGTATATATAATATATACATAGTAACATACATATATGTATATATATGTGGGGTGAGGGAGAGAGTATGTGAGTGTGTGTGTGTGTGTATGTGTATAAAATGTGTATATATAATATATACATAATAACATACATATATGTATATATATATGGGGGAGGGAGAGAGTATGTGAGTGTGTGTGTGTGTATGTGTGTGTGTGTGTATAAAATGTGTATATATAATATATACATAATAACATACATATATGTATATATATGTGGGGGGAGGGAGAGAGTATGTGTGTGTATGTGTGTGTGTGTGTGTATAAAATGTGTAT
>PVKS010023606.1:0-32188 GCA_004027875.1 Aplodontia rufa | reverse complement strand
GAGGAAAGAAAGAAAAGGGCTTCAAACTAAATAGGGCTAAGATAAGAGAACCATCACCTCAGCTCACCCTGAAGCAATCAACCCCCCAATCTGCTCCAACCCTTATGAAGTTCCTTATCCAAACAGCAGTACAACCTACCTAACTCCCCAGTTGATAAGAGGGTTCTCTAGCAAGATTCTCTGCAAAGCTAAGATGTAAGATGCAAAATGAATAAGAAGGCTTGGCTTTTATATATGTACCAAAAACTGGAAGCTTTGAGAGCATCATTGTTTTTATATTTAGAATAAAACATTCTACACTGAGATTAAAGAAGATAAAATCATTTATCATTTAATGACATAAACAATATCTCAATAGCTCAACTAATCTTAAAAAGCCAGCAGAATAAATGTAGAATACATTTCCTTTGGCATGAAAATATAAATGCACAATCATGGGTAGAGTTATGAGGTAGATGGATCTTTAGCAATCCAATAATCTCCACAATGATCAAGATTAATATATATGTGTATATATATATATACATATATATGTATATATATATATATATATTATTTTGTGTGTTTGTGCCAGATACTGAACCCAGGGGTGCTTAATCACTGAGTCGAATCCCCAGCCTTTTTCAGTTTTTACTTTGAGATGGCTTCACTAAGGGGCCTAGGACCTTGATAAAGTTACTGAGGCTGACTTTGAATTTGCAATCCTCCTGCCTCTGTCTCCCAAGCAGCTGGGATTACAGGTACACACCACCTTGACTAGCTCAAGATGGATGTTAATGAAATAAATTTTGAAAAAGATTTAGGATTGCTCTTTTACCATCCTTCAGATTACAGAGGACCCTGGTTTTGTACACTGTCCTTTCTGCTGGAAAGGGTCCTTAAAAGGAATCCTGAGAAAACCTATAGCAGAAAAGAACACAGGATTGGGATTTAACCATGTCTGCAGTGAAACTGAAAACTAAAATTTTACCTAAATTCTCAATTATACTTCTCATGTATCACCTGATGTATCCAACGGTGTTCAGTACATAGTAAGTGTTGGATAAATAAGAATTGACTAATTGCTATCTGGATAACACAGTGACAAACATATGAATATTTAGAAAACATCTGGATATGCTAGATATGCAGTTTTATGTGGGTGTTCTGTAGAAAAGCTGAGGAAGGGAGCTTTCCTACAACAAAATGGAATATCTCTACCTAGAATAACTAAGTCTGACCTGGTCTTATTACTTCCAGAAAAGAGAGAAATGTTTAAAACAAGATTAACCAACAATCTGAAGGATGCCAAAAAGAGGAGTCCAAAACATATTTTTAAACATGTATCTCATTAATACTATCCTCAGTCATTCAGTAGAATACTAGAGTGCTAAAAATTCCAAGTGCCTTCCTTCCAGCTTGATTCTTTACCCTGAGGTAATTGTGCATGTACTATCACATTTACAAAGGGCATTTCTATGCCAAGAATAAAAGCAATGCACTGTATATATTTGCTATATCATAAGCATGATAATGTTAACCACTTCCTGTGTGGTTTCCTTATGTGAGGTACTGTTTTCTTGGCTGATAAGCTTTGTGATTTGCAGAAAATACAGTCCTATTCAGCTGAATAAAAGGATGTGTATCAGTTCACCAAAGAAAACATTTAGTTAATATTCTATTTTTTATTGATTATAAGCAAAAATAATGTAAGCAATAACCAAAATTCTCCTAAGAGTCAAAGAATTTATTTCCTAACTTTTCATAGGTTTTACAGATTAAAAGATGATTCATTTATAAACTATTTACTAAAAGGAAGAAGAATCAATGAGATTAGTTCAGTTCTGAAAGATTATCATTCAGAAAATAATGCAATTGGATTAAATATATAAGATATGAAAATTTAGAAATTTCCCAGAATTTCGACAAGTGTTTGTATTGTACTTATAATATGCATTGCGTCCTAATAAAGCTCTCAAGGAGATTATGAAGTAAGTATATATGGAGCATTTCTAATCACCATTCTTTTAATTTTAAACATTTTTAAAAGTTTAAACATTTCAAACTATAGTTACTAAGTTTCAAATAAACTCCACAAACGCTTAACTATACTTAATTATAATTTCAGTCTGATGAAGTCTTACTAAGTCTATAAATTAGCTGACCTTATTCTTTATAGACTTGCAATTTTTCTTTATTGTTATTTATGCTTTTCTTAGACCATCTGCTATTTTCCTAGTTAACCAAAGTCTTTATAAAGTGGGATAAGATTTGTTTTATCCTTCCAGGGACTCCTGCAAAAAATGTGAGTTATTTCATTAGATGACTTAAACCCACCCTATCCCATCACATGCATTAGCATTTGTCAGAAAGATTTGAACTGAAGCTCTCCCCTCCGTCCCGTGGACCCTTTCAAGATCAAAGACTCACTAAATCCGGGTCTAGAAACCACTCGAAGGGGTTATCTAGTGGGGCCCTCTGTAATCACTGCCTTGACAGGAGAGAGCACCTAAAGCATTCACAGCAGATTACCTGTCAAGTTTCTAAAGTGTTCCAGAAAAGAGCAACACGTCTTCCCTTGCAACTTCTTAGATCTCCTAATCATAATGGGTGCAGTGCTGCATTTCATTCCATGCCCGCACACTAATTTCAGCTGCTCTTTCTAGAGATACCCTCCTAGGACAACACCTGCATGGGACCAGCATCTTCCCTCTTAGTCCTGACGAGCAAAGCCACTGCACCTCCCAAGCTACCTAAAAGCCCTCAGGGAGCCCGCATGGGGGAAGCAAGGGGTCATTCTTTACCTTTGCAGATACCAAACTCATCACCGAAATCATCCTCCTCATGGTAAAATTGACACTTCAGCCCCGGGCCACACTTCACGCCATCCATGCCAGAGACTGTGCGGTAGCAGGTTTCTCCCAGCCCTGCAGCGCACACTTGGCAGCAGCCACAGTCGTCCAGCACTGTCTTCTTGCAGCGCAGGCTGCCTCTGCACTCACTACTGTCACAGTGCTCTGGGCAATCCACAGCATACTTGGTGCTCCAGGCCACAGCCAGGTGCACAGGTACGAGGAGCGTGGTCAGCAGCAAGAGGCTCCTCATGTTTCCTTGTGGGTTCAGGCTCGGCTCCCTGCGTCTTGGTGTTTGCTGGTAGGAAGCAGTGTCCAAAGTGGTAGCTGAGCCTCTGCCTACACGTTTATGAGTTTTATACACTGGGTTGCCTGCATGCTTCCCCGTCATCAATTTCCTCAACCCAGCAGCAGCGCTGTCCTCCTGCCAGCCTCTCTTGTTTTAGTTTATGAAATCCAGGATGAAGGCTGGATTAACACGCTGCTGCCATCCAGGAATTGAAAAGCCCAAGCTGATGTCATCTGTTATGTTTAGATGGTTGTTTTGCATGAGCGCTGAAAAACTCACTCACATCCGTCTCAAAGGCTCAAGGACGTCTGTGAAGGGGGAATAAAGAAGGTCACATACCCCCTTCAGGACAGGAATTGTTCTGACACCGGCATATTACTTGGGGTGTAACTTTGTCTCAGAGTCTCTGTAGTTGGGAGAAAAATGATACCGACATGAATCATCAAGACCGAAGAAGAAGCTTCTGTAAACGAAAAAAATAATAAGCATTTGGTATTTCCCCTCAATAAATAGCTATGAGATCATTTGGAAGAAGAAAGGGTCATATTGTGCCTTTTCAATACTAAGAAGAAAGAAAATATTTTGATAGGGATTTTTTAAAGACCCTCTCTTCCTTCCTCCCACCCTTCTCCTCAAACGTTATTTCTAAAGCAGTTTGTGTCACATATGCCTAAGTCTATCGTGGATGTAGCTGTGTGTCTAGTAAGATGTGGAATTGCACCTGAGACTTTCCTTTAAAATCAGTACAAAAACCCACAAAAGAAAGAGGTAAGATCCTACTGGCGCTGTTTCTGGCTCATTCTATTCTGGAAAAACTTATCTGTTAGACTTCTCCTGACCCAAAACTCCCTGGGGAGAAGGCTCATCCATCACTGAGTCTGCTCATCCAATGATCAAGTCCTTCGGGAGCCCTTCCCTCACCTCCTGGCATCTATCAGAGCCCTTGCTAAAAACCACCAAACAAGGCAGCCAGCCCAAGGAAACAAATGAGCCAGCAGGGCAACAGGAATGCAGCCCCGGAGAGGCAAGTGTTGAGAAAGGAAAACCATTTCCCATTGGGAAGCAAGGTCTTCATGCTATGGAAGGTCGCAGGGCATAGGTCTCACTGCAGAAAACAGAGGAGCTCTCCTAAAATATTGACTGGATCAGGGCCTTACTGAGCAAGGTTTGTTGGGCAGAGAGAGCCAGATGGAAAAGAAGAGAGGAAGGGTTCTTATTATACCAACCACATGGTGGATTCTAAGCCCCCTGCCCCACTTGTCAAAATAGAAACAAACCCACAGCCATCTGGCAAATAAGTAACCCAGTGAAGTGGTCTGTCAAACTAGCTATGGGAAATCTAGAGGACTCAGCTACCTCTGAGATTCTTGTGCCCTCTGGAAGATGAGGCGTACAGGCCCTTGGATGTGATTTGCTTTTGCGAATACAATTTTAGGGGGATGGAAGGAGCAGAAGCCAGAGTTCAGGGACTAGAGGAAGTGGGAAGGAAGGCAAGGGTTTAAGCTACAAATTTCCCAAGACAATCCAATTAAAATTTCTCTATATTCATCTCCCCAGAAACAAACATATCCATAATGGGTGGATCATTTTAATTTACTATTTTCAATAGCAGATAACATTTACCAAGTATATAGAAAGTACCAAATGCTGTTCTTAAACGTTTTACGTGTATTAACTCATGTGCCCCTCACCACAATATTAGGAAGTCGCTACTGTTATCATGTCTGTTTTTGAATGAGGAAACTGAGTTAGAAAGGGGTTAAATAATCTGCCCAAGTTCCCTCATAATGTCAGAGACTGACTTGAACTGTCAATCTAATGCCAAAGCCACACATATAATTGCTTATTATAACACAATCATGCTTCCATGGCCAATAGCTCCAGTGGTGCACAATTTAGACTGACCCTGGAAAAGGTTTCTTGTTCAAACTCTTGAACACCACTCTCTGAGGAGAGAGTGGTTACCTGGAATAGCAACTAATAATAATACCTAACCTTTATAGAACTCTTATTATGGACCAGACACTATGTTAAGCACTTTATGTAGAATACCACATTTAACTTTCAAAGCAACATCAAGAGCTGGGTACTATTCTTATATGCAACACCATAAAGTTAACAAATGGTGAAGCCAAGACTCTAGCCCTGAGACAAATAGGCTTGGAGACTAGAATAAGGATTTCAAAATTGAATACACACAGGTGACAAACAGGTGACCCAAGTGGGTGAGGTGGTGAGCTACACCAGGTATAACTCAGAAGGCATGAAGTGGATTTTGTATACCTGAAGAGCATATAAAGTCTTGAATATTTTCCACTGTGAACAAAAGGAAACCAAATTGATACTACGTTTGGTAAATGGCAACAAAACAGAAGATATATATTGGGAATACAGAATCCATTACAGTAAACCAAACACAATGCACAGAAGAGTTCAGGAAATACCACTAACCAAGTTCATCAGTGATGAAACTATCTCAGTCCATAGTCCCTAACAACTAACTCATTTTGGGAAAACCATTAATTCCTTCTAAAACCCAACAAAAATAGTTTATCCCGGCACAATCACTATGGGATTTTTTATCTAGTTTATTTCTGTCTTTCCCAATTTTGATCCCCAATCAACAAATCCCTTAGGAAACTTAGCAATTCATAAAGGGTTAGAAAATGAGAATATCAGTAACCAAGGGGCCAAATTAATCTACAGCCTCCCTCTGCTTAAAAAAATAAATAAATAAGATAGAGGCAAAAATTGATGTTTCGTGCATGGTTGGCTTGCTTTGGGCTGGGGACCAGCACATGTCTCACCTTCCCCTGCCTGTGCAGCAGTTGTCCAATAAAGAGTAAGAAATGAGAAGCTTTCAAAATTCCAAAAATGCAAGTTCAAACTCTGGTAGGTTACACCAAATCATCTCTGGATCCAAAGGAAATAGCAAGTGATCTGAATTGGGGTAGAGAAATGATGAAAACCAAATCACTCTTCAACCGGGACGCCTATACATTTAAAATGTCATGATTGTTTTCTTAAATTTGGTATTGCACCAACCAAGAAAATAAGCCTAAATGATGTGTGCTGATATTTGCTACTTTGATTTGCACATAGTGATTGCTTGTAATCAAATATCAAGGATTTATTTCGGGGCAGGCAAAGATGATCCAGAGGGAAATGTTCTGGGCAGATTCCAGAACCTCAGGAGATGGTTCATGGTCAAGATAATTGTACCATAGTAACTGTGCCTTCCTAACAACCCATCTCTATCGGATGAGTTTGATTTAAATTTAGTTACAAGGGCAGCCTTGAAGGCAAACATTTCCAAGTAGCAAGTGCGGACAGTTACAAGTAGATTTCAGGTGTGTGAGACTGGGTTTTCAGTTTAGTTTTTGCTTTTGTGTTATCTTGTTTGCATCTGAAAGTCTTCCCTCTCTGACACCAGCTGTGACATTTCGGCACATGCCTACTGCAAGTTATAGCATAAGTTAGGAACTTAATACTTAAGAAACACATATATGTAACCTGCTGTTTCTCAAAATTGTTCTCAGAGAGCAGTAAGTTGAAATGGGCATCATTATGTTCCCTTTATCTCTTTCCACCAAGAGATGCAAAGGAACTGCCTGGTTCTTGGAAAGGCTGGTTTGAGCTGTAGAGCTGAGTGTTTCTCTTTGGGACAGAAGTAGAGGTCTCCAGAAACAGCAGACACCACTGGGCATATGGGGCCTGGACAAAGACTGAAATCCCATCATGTCAGCTCCCACACAACTAACCTACTTGGTCCTCTTGACCTTTGGGGTTTGGCAGTACCATGTGCACTCAGAGAAGTTCATGGGAGCCCTCATACTCAAGGGACTCTGACAGAATGCATCGTCAGAAGGCAGAGGATCATGGCTGGCACAGGTAAGCTGTCAAAGCTAAGGGCCTGGGGAATTCTAGACACAGCTTTGCACCTGCCTCCTGTATCTTAGGCAAATCACATGCCACATGCCTTAGACCTATCTTCTCTCCTCTCTACCCAAATAATGAACTAAGAGAACCAAAGAACCCAACAGCAAAGAAAGTATCATGACCATTATCTTAAAGGTCTAATTTCTGAAGATTTGCTGCATTCTTAAAAAATGAACTTATGTCTCAGAGCAAATATTTTTTCCAAAAGAAATAACTCCATGGTTCTGTAAGTTTAAATTTTTAATAAAGACAATTTTCAAAACTACAGGCAATTTGCAAAAACTACATGTGCTCAGAAGAGTGGAGCAAAAGCACACCTGTTTCAACTGGGCTTCTTGTCTAGATGCAGGCTTCTCAGATTTGTACTAAGGAGCAGGTCTGCACTGTGGGCAGCTGGGGCACCATCACAATTGCCCTTTAGGACCCGTGAGTGTGGAGGTCTGTGAGTGAGTGTGAGAAGATAAGGACCTGACACCCACAGTGTCTGCCATAAACCTCAACCCAGAGTCTCTGGGCACCCCTCAGAGAACTTTGTCTCCATATCCACATCTTTTGACTTCAGTGCCAAAGAAGCAGGTTGTTTTTTTAACACCGGTCAACTTCTACTTTGGGCTCACACTGCAGCCAGGTGGTTTAGACTTAGGAACATGTGAGGACCTCTTGCTACAGAGATGTCTCCTCTTCCTTGCCCCCAGTTCTGGCAGACTTTAACATAAAGAGTCTAGGCAAGTTTTTCTAACAGCTGGCTCATTTTCCAATTAAGGGATTCTGGCTTTATGAATCCATCTACAAGAGATTCCAGTCACAGAGTGTCCCTCTACCTTCAAATATGAACCCACATCCAAAAGCACCATGTGCTACGCTGGTACAAAAAGAAAAAAAAGCAGGAGAAGGAAGAAACAAAATAAATTGCAAAAGTAGCTCTCAACTTGGAACCATAGGACCCAAGATGGAGTCCCAGTTCCACCATTAGTCCTAGTAAGGTATCAATCAGCCTTCCTGAGTAACATGAAGCCGTTTTTCTCCAGTAAAATATAAGAAAGATGAATGTGTTCCCTTTCTCAAAGAGACATTGTGAAGATGGAAGGGAAAATACAAATGTAAAAACATGGTTCAACTCTAAATTACCATGCAGGTGTAAAACACTGTTAACTTATTCTGTAAGACAATTTATACATGAAAGAAAACAGACGAATGCCTATCTGTTGCAAGTCTCATTCCTCCATTCCTCTCACTTTCTGTAAGATGATCCAGTTTTTCATTCACTTAATTCACAGAAAACCACAATGACCAAGTTTTAAAATTCTTCTGTAGGTTGACTTCACCACCCCTCTTAGTAGCCTGCCTCACCCTGTCCTAGTCTGGGATGATTAAATGCTCACAAAACTTCTCTTTTAGATTAAAAGAGTTTTTTAAAACACCAGTTTCCTAAATGACTTAATTATTAGTTTAGGCATTGGAAGTCAATTAAATCTTAGAACTGTCTGACAAGAGAATACAAATTTATTAGGCCATATTAGAAGTTACTGCTAAGATTCTGGAATTTTTATTAGGAATTTTGAAAAGATTTCTGATTAACACACGAATCATAGGAAATTATTCTGCTACTTGGCTTGTCTAATATAGTGTACTTCCTTTGCCTAACCCTCAACTGACCTCTTTTATAATGTAATAAAATAGTAATCAGGACCACCCTTACTAGACTCATCAGTTTGTCTAGTGATAAGAGCCTCAGCATTTTCTATAATATGTGGAATGAATAAATAACTGAATGGGGGGAAAAGGTCAAAGTTAGCCACTTGAAAAACAGAAATAGGAAGCATAACTTCCAAATCTCTTACTTAGGACTTTTTAAGGAACTGGCAGTTTCAGTTTCAGCTCTTTAATCCTGGGTTGTTTACAATGAAAGGCCATACTGTGATTTTCTTCTTTTTTTTAAATCAATTTTAATTTAGTATTTCATGTAGCTTTTGTTGCTCTGACACTTCATTGTATATGTGGTGTTGGTGTTCAAACCCCACTCCTTGCTAGGCAAGCACTATAACCAATGAGCCACCACTGAGCAAGCCCCTGTGACTTTCTTAAAAATAGAAAGTGCCTTTCATGTTTTTTGACTGCCATGGACTTCATGAAGTCTTGAAGCCTAAGATCTGAGGTCTTAAGCATACATGATACCTGAGGGTATCATGAAGACATGGCTCAATATTGTGGATCTCAGAACAGTTCCCCAAACCTGGGCCTGGGGAGCTTGTCCAAAAGGCCACACGCAGGAATTCCAATTCAATAGGGATGGGGGTGGGCCTGGGAATGATTTTTGTTTTTAACAAATAAACCAGTTGATTCTGAAAAACTTAAAACTTTAAGAAACCTCTAAACTAATGGTTTTCCCCAGTCACATCTTTTGACATTAGTAGAATTAGTTCTTAATCATGATTCTGAAGATTTCTAACAGGAAAAGCCTATGACCTTTGAAGGATTTTCTAGGATTTTTTTATTGTATTATACACATGAATTTTTTAGTATGTTTCATTGATTCTAAGGTATGCATGTTCACATGTAGGCATCCAGAAAGTTGGGATTTGGTCCTCATTTTGCAGTTGCCATTGACCATGTGCTTAATAGAACTTGCAGGTTATGTGCCACTCACTAGGAAAATTCCCAAAGATGCCAGTGGAGCTATCTTTCAAGAAATGCTACATTTCCAATGGTCTTGTGGTCCCAAGGCCAAGATTCTGTAAAAAAGACATGACATTGGCATGTGATTCAGAAGGATCAGATAGAAAAGTGAGTCATTTTAGGAATATTTTAACTAATTTAATTTACATATTTTTTCATACGAATCATGCCCAAACAAGCCTAAGAGTGCTTTCAATTAGTCTGAGTAAATGTTCTAGTGATACAAAAGTATTATGTCAGAGTTTATTGGGAAGAATATTTCCCTTTAATGATACACACAAAATAATGGCACACATTACCCTCATGACATCTTAGATTCAATGAAATATGGTACCTATCAGTTTGCTCAACAGTAGAGTGTACTCTGTTTTATCAATCTTTAATCTCCTACTAGGACACTACATGATGAAATCTAAGACCTTACCCTTGCAAGCTGCCTGACAAACATCATCCTAACTTGATCTGACTAGAGGTATTTTGAGGTTAAAAAATATGTGCTGTAAAACCCAAGTCTAATATCCCAATCTCCATTCCAAAGTGCACACACACACTCCAGTGTATGTTCCGAACAGTGGATCCCTAGCCTGCTTACCACCGTCTTCCAGGCAGCATGCAGAGACTGCCTTCCTTTGTAAATATATTTAGGAAGTATTCGCTGAATAAAACACCAAACAATGTTCCCAAGAAAAAAAGGAATCCGATGTACTTTTGGCTTTCTCTATTCAAAGTGTTCTTAAGAAGGCAAATCAAAATTTCAACCTTCACGTAGCCTAGTTTAGGAAGTTGGTCTATGGGAGATTTACTATTATTACAAATGGATAATTTGGCAAACATTGACTCAGGCTGTGTTTAAAGTATTAATGTCTTCATCTTGCTAATTTAAAAAAAAACTTTAAATAATGAATGACCACCTTCCAAATATCCTATATCCAGATAAGAGCTCGTACTGAAAATAAGAAAATGTAAGGTATCAGATCCTATCAGGAAATACTTGAAGGACACTGTGAAGCGGCTGGAGAGGAAACCATTGAGTATAACCATTTGAAGAGGAGGGAGAATAATGTGGGTGGCATGTTTGTCAGATGACATCTTCCTAGTTGCTTAAAACATGCACACATATATAATCAATACTCATAAAAGCAACATCAACAACAATAAAAATGCTGTTAGGAATTCGGCTGTCACACAGCTCCACATGATGAGCCATTGAATCTGTTCATTTGTGATGGGAAAACAACATAAATCTGCTACAGGAAGACAGACGCCTTTCCCCTTTGAAGGACAGGACACTTGTCAGAACCATTCACATTCAGTTAGGAGTGCTGAAGACCAAAACACAAAGCAAATGCTGTCCTCCATATGCAGTTCCACTGCTAGGGCAATTAGAACAGGAAGGTTAAACCAGAGACCCTCAGTACTTGAAAAGAGGAGTTGGGGAGGAAAAACAGGCTGGTGCCATAAGTGTGGCCCCAGAAAACTTCACAAGTCCTAAATACTTCAAAGTTCTGAGCCCACAGCTAGAAAAAAAAAGTCTGATTTAAGAAGTGGTTCAGGAAGAATTCTTTACTCAACTGCCAAAACAACTAGATTATAAAGAATGTTAGATAACTTGAAATTTTATGATTCATTTTCAACTAAATATTAGCTAAAGCTTTTTAGTTTTTCTTAATCTTGCCCTGCAGCATTCATATTTACAGGTTAATAACTTACTGAAGATTTATTTTCATAAAAAATAAAACAGACCAGATTGTAGGCAAATGTGGCCATGTCTTGGTCCGTTTGGACTGCTGTAACAAAATGCCCTAGACTGGGGGACTTAAAAGCAACTACAACTCATATCTCACAGCTCTGGAAGCTGGAAGCCTGAGATCAGGATGGTTGGACTCTGGTGAGAACCTTCTGGATGGAAGACTCCCAACTTCTTTTTGTAGCCTCATGTGGCAGAAAGAGGGCACTACTCCCATTTGTGAGAGCTCTACCCTTGTACCATCTTGTTGTGGGTTTGAATTTCAGCAAATGGATCTGGGGGAAACTCAGACATTCAGCCCTTTGCAGTCCATAATCAATGGCAAATGTGGCCCAGGCCCTGGCCTGTTTCCCTCCATTCACCTGCTCGACTCTTTTCTCTACCCATTAAAATACTTCACCTTTCAAGATTGAAATACCAGGGGCTGGCTCTGTGATGCCCTCAGTGATTTCCTTCAGATCAGAATTCATCCCTCATCCAACTTTGCATGTCTGGTCTCCTAGCAGGAGTCTTCTGGTTCCCAGGGAGCAAAAACCACTTTGTGATCATTATCATGGTTCTCACAATACCTGACTCAGGTCCCACATATATAAGAAGCTCATAAAGTGGCACATTCTCCAGGAAGAAGCAAGTAAACTTCAGAGAGCAACCTGGTAGACTCCAGCCCTCCAGGTGACAGTGAACAGGATAGCCATCCAGCACCCCAGTTTCCTCCCACCTGCCCAAGGGCTCTCTCTCCACCATCTTTTAAAATGAACATGCTAGAGGCCACGGTAATATTACATCTCTAGCACATCTGAGAATCAGAGTTTTCTGCTCTCTTTTCTTTCTCTTATCCTCCTTCTCCACCACCCACTCCTGCACCAAGCCCATAAATCCCGGTTATGGGATTTATTTAATTTATCAGAAATTAGCTCCACTGCCAGAAATTAAAGGGGAGTAGAAGCAGCAGATTTGTTTCACCATACAAAGTGTACACCTTGGGGTCAGACCACCTGAGTTGGAATCTTGAGTATACAACTCATTAACAGTACAAACCGAGTACAACATATAAGCATCTGAGCCTTGATATCCCCACATGTGAAAAGGGACACATGAAAATCCCTTCTTCCTAGGTTTGGACCTATGCACTCAGTCCAGAGCTGGCAAGTACTGATCACTCAAAATATGCTGATGAAAACATGGCCTTTGACTGGGACTCCAGCAGATACCCATTCTGTCCTGGCTCTCTACGACCCTGTGATTCCTGGCTTTTTTAGAGGACCTAAGTGGACACACACAATGGAAAAATAGGGAATAGGGAAGGTTCCAGAGAAGTGACAGAAGCTTAGACTTACTAAACCTTACTAAACTCAATTTATTTGGGGTGGGAGAGAGTGAAGCTTGAGTTATAAAATAAAAATCAATTTTATCCCAAACTGTTGAAAAGGTTTACTTCTATAGACATGGCCTTATGCATGTAGAAAGAGCCTCAGCACTGGTCCAGGTTCTGAGGACTCTGAGGACTGCAGAGTCCAGACAAGAGGCTGAAGGCCAGGAGTGGGCTTTATTTATAACCATCGGACAGTTTCCAAGGGAGTGAAACAACAAGACTTTGTGTGAGATGAGTCACACGGACTCTCAGGATCAGAGAAGTCACAGAGGATCAAAGAACGGATGAGCCTTCCAGCTCACTGCCCCTCTGAAACCAAAAGATGTATTTCACAGAGCTCTCTATAATCTGTTCCAACTAATTTTCAGGGATTGAGTCTAAAGGAAGATTCAGTGGCGGACTTAGTTGCTATAGCCACTTGGATCCCTGACAACGTGGGCTTCAGTGGAATAAAGAAAAGCCACATTTTCCCACAAAACCTTCCTCCAAACAAAATGAATGAAAGTTGAAGCCTTATTTACGATAAAAGGGATGAAAGACATAGTTGAGCAATTTGCAAAACATTCAGAAATAAATACAGACATCATTGAGCAACTTGCAATGCAGCACAAATAAGTATTACTAATTTATTCAAGTGCACTCTGTAATTGTGTTTTTCATGGATGCATTCATTTTGTTATTCCTATTTAATTCTCTGTCCCATTATTATGTCTGCCCACTGATCCACAGCTTAGGTGTGACACTAATGTCAAACATGCTGGGTCACACCATTCAATATCCATCCCACTCAGTTCACTTTGCAAAGCAATATAAGTAAGTAACATACAGTTGGCTTGGCCTCATGAGCTGGCACACAGTTGATCAAAGCAGATGCTGGCTAGAGATCTGGGGAGTAAGAAACTGTCCGTGTCTGCTGTGGGAGCCTTGCCACCTCCCGTATTACTCCAACCTTCTATCCAGGTATTGAGTAAATAAGGGAAAATGGCAAAGTAGTCCATATACACTAGATCTCTCAGAGCAGAGTCCACTGGGGAGACAGCATTGGCTCCCCTGTGGCCCAACTGGAGCAGTGCACAGAAGCCAAACAGAGCTAGACTTTGGGTTCCAGCTCCTGCCCTGGTGTGATCAGTCTGGGCTCAAAAGTAACAAACTGTCAGTACCCCAACTCTAGCCCTATCCCACCACCCCATCAATCCATTCTTGAGAGATGCTGGTCATTCCTTGTATGATGGAGGCTGAGGACTGAGTCTTATAGCTCTAACTGTAAGCAAGCTGCAGAATTCCCTATGTGGGGAGCAGCAGCCCCTCTGTTAGCATGATCACAGCATGGCCAGGATTGATTGCTGAGAGCCCTGAGGCCTCCACTGGACACTCTTCTCTAGGGAGGCCAACTCACTCACCTCTAACAGGCGAACTCCCCCAAGTGTAAGCTGCTTCACACAGTCACATACCTACCACCCACACTGCATACTTGGGCCCTATGTATGCCCACACAAAGAAAGAATTTGAGGTATCAAGTGGTTTGTTCCCTTTTCCCTCTACCCATCCAAATCCAATCCGTCCCCTTTGCTGCCCTATTCTATTCCTTCAGTGGACTACATCACACAGGGTCACTTTCTCTGTCTTCTGGATAGTTTTGTCCTATGGGAGGTATCTACAGAAGATCAAAGGAGAGAGAACCATGGTACTCCTCCCCTACTCCCTCCTTACTTTGGTCTACATCTCTGGCAGGGACTGTGTCATCCATGCTTACACAGCTATTGGGCAGCCCTGCTCTACAGCACAGCTCTTGCTAAACTCAGCTTGCTGGGCTAACAGCAGCAGCAACAGCCTTCTGCTTGACATGTCACTGGGTGCCTCCAGCCCCTTAACCCTGCGCACACCTCTGTGAGAAGTCCCTTTAGGAAAGTCTCTTCATTTGAACCACCTGAGCAAGATTTAGTTTTCCTAATAGGATCTGATTAGAACAGGTATCTTTCAGCACTAACATCCTGTGATTCTAAACCTGGTCCAAACAGGATGCAAAAGCAACATCCTGAAAGAAGTACTGTGTGGGCACTACAATCTTGACCTCCACACTCAGATGGGTTTTGATCTGTCCAGAACATAAGCCCATACGAAGTTTTTCTCTAACTCAGGACCTTCAATTATAATAGGATCTTGGGATAATAACTGAATTCAATTATGTCAAGTTTTAAACAATTGCCTTGAAAAACACATATACAAATAAACACACACACACACAAACACACACATACACACACACACAAATAATCTTATGGTGAGGGGTTCAGGTACAAACTGTGTGTTCACTAATGAAAAAGAAAAAAAAGAATAATCCCTGTTGTAGACTCATTTGAAGGAGCTCTTGTCTCTTATTTTGGTTGTCCACATTCTATTGACCCTTTTATGTATGTTCTATGTTGATCTTGTTTCATGACAGGATTTGATTCTCTGTCAATAAAATGGATTTCAGCAAGATCTGAGTATTCATTGCCAAATCACTACAAAGTCTTTCTTTACTCTGATTCACTTCACAAAATCCTGGCTGCCTCCTTCTTTTATTTCTTATTTTTCCATTGGAAGAGTAGTCTGTACTTAATAAGTTTAAAATATAGTTCAAGATGCCAGTGGTTGCCTATGGGTATCATTACTACTTTAAAACTGAGAATGAAGATATTTCTCCCAGAAAAAAACATTTTTAAAACAAAATATAGGTTTACTATATATTGTTTTTTAACCCAAAGAGTTTCTGTCAATATTCTGGCCCTTTTCTCTAAGGGAGTTGCACATGATCCATCTCAACACTGATCTCTTTTGCCTCTGGATCTCTTCTGACACATTCTCAAAAGGAACTTCTGGGAATAAAGGCTTAAGAATAAACAACAAAGAGTGTTCTAGATGTCAGGGTTGGAAAAGCTGAGCATTCTCAGGATGTTTTCACTCTTCCCTAAATTATGAATGATTAAAAGGCTCTGAATCATATAGAACACTTTGAGCACTTTGATTTGGACCCCACAGCAAGCATCCTTGGCTTTGATTTGGGTTGATTTCTTTGCTGGCCAACTGGTACTGCAACCTGATGGCCTAGACCTTATCAAATGAGTCATAAGGATACTTTTCTAAGACTCCTGACTCCATATGACACTTTTCTCGAAGCAACTTAGGAACATAAGGGAAGTGTCACTCAGGGATAAACCTTCTTTCTTAACATCGTGCTATCCCACTGCTCGACTTCCTATGTTCTTGTTATTAATTACTCTGGAAATGGTGTGTGTGTGTGTGTGTGTGTGTGTGTGTGTGTGTGTATGTTTGATGCAAGTTCTAGAATGGAAACTCAATACCATTCCTGGAGCCCTAATTCTGCTTCTTCAGAGAGCAGTTTAGTGAGAACAGTACTACCTGAGTGAAGGGTTAACTTTAAAATATTTTTCTAGTCACCTCACCACACAACATACACACACATTGGGTAAAAATCCATCCATCTCAGCACTTCTATTGTAACAATTTTAAATGTCCCCTTGGCAACATTAGCTTAAGGACTGATCTATGACCCAAGAATATGCAAAATCAAAATATCAACTCAGAGCCAGCTTCAGTTACATACTCAGAGTAGGTGGTGCCTGTGTGGTATGACCTAATGAAAGGGAACAGGAATATTCTCATCCCAAATTGCCTCCATTCCCATCACCACACCAAATGCCTCATCTTTAGAGAAGCTCTCTCTGAAGCTTCAGAAACCTTTTTTTACTTTTTTATCAGAAACATTTTTTAATAGGAAATGCCAAGTAAAATGGAATTTAAAAAATGGAAACACCTTAAAATGCTCGTCAGCAATGAGATTTTAGGGGATATTTGTTGACAATAAATCCTTGAACAGAGATTGTTCAGAAAAATAGGAACAAAGTGGAGATGGAAGGACCAACATAGCCAATTTCACCTGCTGCAGAATTTGGCGTTGACCAGTTCCGATGGTTCTAGTTTTTTTGGGCAAAATTCAAAAGGCATAGAGGGTACTAAGAACTTCATTGTGTTTATTAAGAGAGAAATGGGCAGAAGTGTATTTTGAAACGTGTTCTTTCCTGTTGACACATGTTCAAAGAATGTCTGGAGGAAATACTAAATTAAAATACAGACTGATTCAACTACTGGCATCAAATAACTCACAATGAAATATAGTTGCTATCTTGAATATGAGGGAAAAGAAAAGAAGCTTCCCAACATTATAATTTTGTCAATGAAAACAATGAAAATCTTATTTTAGAATCTATTTTATGTTACTTTGATTTTAGCATTCCCTTGGAAACATTTACTCAAAATGACTCTATTATGTCTCTGGTTCCTGAGATTGCTGGTGTAAAGAATATAGGGGAGAACTGTGATATTTAAAGTAGAGAATTTATAACTTTAAATGATCAACCATGAATACTCCTCCTCTGTGTTGAATCTTCCTCACAGAAAGTCAGAAAAGATAGCAGACAGATAACAACTTATTAAATCTTGACTGAACTTATTATTTGGAGTAACTCTCTTGCCATCCTTTCACTCGAGGCAAGTTTAGATCATGTGCAGTCTTCTCTGTGGGGAGCTGAATAGGATCTTAAAGTGTAGCATATACCATTCCCACCTGGCTTGTAAAATTAAATCTTATATATGCTGTATGGAATTACTGTAGGGATGAATAACTGGATGATGGATGGACAGGTGGAAGACCAGAGGTTCAAAGGCTTTCCTTTATGGATATATTCCTGCTCAACTGAAAAAAAAATCAGCAGTTATATAAAGAGACAGAATTTTGATGATGAGATAAGAAAAAAGTAAACAGATGATAGAGTCTAATGGGGTGAGAGATGGCAGCCTAGGAAAGACAAAGGTTTATTATGGCTAGTGATCTATATAATGAGCAAGAGATGAGTGAAAGAATTTTGAGAGCACTATAAACACACAGCTCTCAAGCTAGTGGCTAGCCCTCTAGGGTTCTATAATTTTTCTCCAGCAATATTCTAAGCTAGAATCTGAGAAAGAAATGGTAAGGGTAATGCAGGTTTAGGCAGTTCCATGGTAGCAGGTTAAGAGGGCAGGGAAACCTGAAGCTGGCACGTGGGCCTTGTTAACCTGATTATTTTTGCAGACTGAAAAGAGCTCAGATGTGTCCAGAAGAGAGTTCATGGACTTGGTGAAACTGCAAGGGGCATAGTTATTCGAAAATTGGGTAAAAACAGAAAGTGTACACTCTGGACTCAAAGAGGAGAATTAAAGAGGTTGTCCTAAGAAAGAGGGTGCACAAAGTTGGAGATCTAAAAGAAATAGCAGGGGCTGGAGAGATGACTCAGCAGTAGAGTGCTTACCTGGCATGCATGAGGATCTGGTTTCAATCCCCAGCACCACATACACAACTAAGTGGAGGAAAAACAAAAAACAGATGAAAAAAATAAAAAATCAACTCTCTCTCTCAAAACAAGATGAAGAAACAGCAGGAGGATTATATTGTTGCCACAACCCATCAACAGACTTGTCAACCAGTGATGAGAATTTAGTAGATTATACTTTTGTTAATATATCTTTTCTCAGCCTTGTGGTCTTTTTATCAGTACTTGTTATGGTAACTGTGTCCTCTGTATATCAAACTTTATACTTATTAAACTTGCAAAAATGTGAAATATGCTTTCTTTTTATGCTATAATCATCAAGATTATTTTTACTATTATTTAAAAGTTAAGTCCTTAATCAAAAAAAGTTAACTAAAATACCATTTATTTGTATTTTATATTAATTTGCCTACATTTTATCCATTTTATCCACTTATACTCTCATCTTTTTCAGTCAATTTGTAAGGCCTCTGTATATATTAAAGGCATTACCTTTAAGGGAAAATATTTCAATATAAATGACAAACATTTTATAACATCTTTGGATATTATTTATGGTGTTTTGTTCCTTACGGAGGTCTTAGATTTTTTTTTATTATAAGTATATAGAGATACAATTGAGGGGGAAACATTATCAAACCAACAGTAATCAACGTATATATACTTTTTTATCCAGGGGTAATGCCAAAACATGGATGACCACCTTGGGTTTCACCTATTGCAGTTTCCCCCAGAAGAACTCATGCATTAAACGGGTATCTCATGGAGGAATGACATCGGCTTCTGGGATGGTTCCCCCATATTCCCACTCTCCAGATTCCTATGAGGTCTTAGCTTTTTATATGCTCTAACTTATTGATGGTTTCCTTTATTCCTTCCCCCTCTTCAACATTTTTAATTTACCACTTAATTTAATATTTGTAATGAATTCATTTCCTTATAGAAAATATTTGATCCAGCTGGAATTATTTGTGATGAAAAGGATAGGGTCTTAGAGGTCAGGTGGGGATGTAGCATGAGCATGCACACACACACGTGTGTGTGTGTGTGTATGTGTGTGTGTGTGTGTCTGTGTATGTGTTTGATCACTCATTAGCCTTTGGGAAAAATGTCTGTCAGAACTGCATTTTGATTTATACTTAAATTCATTCTCAATAAAAATTATGGAATACCAAATTAATCAATAATATTGAGTTCTAGAATGGTCATAGAAATTATTGTGTTTCTCTCATTGGTGAACTTGATTATCCCCTTCAGAATATCTACTATTTTGCCTGATGTAACTTCATTTTATGAACCATTCTGATTAGTTTAAACAATCCCACTGCTTTCAACATGATAAACGTGCTCCTTTCAACGACCTGTTTCTCTTATAAAGAAATGATATCATGTTTGGCATAGGACACATCACAGTATCTGAGATGTTCAAAAGTAAATAGAAATGGTCCATTATAAGGTTTTCCATTCTCAAATGATTGTATCCTTCTTTCCTGGGCAATATTTCTTTATTTCCTTCCCTTTCCTTCCTGCTTCCACCTTTCTTCTGGTTTTTATCACCTTGTCCTTCCCCTGTCATTTTCCCCTTAACTTGGCCTACATATTGACCTGTTTTTTCCCTAAAACATTATCTAGGTTCATACCATCCTCACCTTCCTCTCTGCAAGGCCAGTGTCCAAACAGGCCAGAGTTTGGGAGAGAAGTGGGGGTCGAAACCTTCCCTTGGCAGGCATCCTTGCTCACAGGCTCTCAAGGCCTGTGAGGTCTACAGGCTAAGCTAACCCCACCCTGGAGGATGTGGCTTAGGGATCTGATGAAACAGGTGTCTGAGCTGTTGAAGAAAGCCAGCCAGGGAGCTTTGTGACAGCTCTTCTATGAGGTCTTCTGAAACACAAGAGTGTCAAAAACAACATCTCTAAAAGCAGTTAATGCTGACAAGAACAGTTAAAAACAACTCAACAAAAGAGAATCCCCACCCCCAAGATTATCAGATACCTAGGAAGCATGGGTTCAGGCCCAGGCTGAGTCCAACTTGCACTTGCTCAGCCCAGCCCAGCTGCTGCAAAAACCATCCAAAGCAAACAGGGCTCTCCCTGCAGCAGACTCAACAGAACAAAAACCAACACCCAGAAATAAATTAGATCACCAAGTTCATCATGTTACACAGCCCACTATCTTCAAATCCAGGATCCTGAATACAATAACAAATGATACTATTAACTAGCACATCCTTCTAAGGCCAAAACCAAATAACTCATTACTATAAACCAACACGATTCTCAGAATTTTCCAGGTCAGCTACAAGAAAGAGTTATGAGCCTATTTTCTCAATTGAACTAAATCTTACCCATGTCTAATTACAGGATGCAGAGCTAAATCCCGTTTCCCTTCTGTGCAGCCAGTATGTCTGTTGGAGCATCTAAGCCCTGGGGACTTCTCAAAGCAGGTCAGGCATGCAGTCAGGTTGAAAGGAACATGAAGCCTGAAGCCAGCACATGAGGGTTTCAGGGCCACCTGCTAGCTAGCTAATCTTTTTCTTTTTCTTTCTTTTTTTTTTTTTTTAAGAGAGAGAGTGAAAGAGAAAGAATCAATTTTATTTAGTTTTCCATGTGACTTTCGTTGCTCCCAGACTTCACTGTGTACATGGTGCTGAGATTTGAACGTGAGAATTCATGCATGCTAGGCAAACACCTTAACCGCTGGCCACTGCTCCAGCCCCTAGCTGGGTAATCTTAAGCCAGTCTCTGAGCTTCAGTTTCTCTATTCACAAAACAAGACTAATGAAAGCTATCTCCCTGGCAATACAGCTACAAATGTTTAGAAATTTGCAAAAGGCTATGTGGATGTTAGTCTTTACTACCAAGAAGTAAGAAGCTGAGAGATGGTTTTAACCATGACCCACCGTTGAAGCTTTGTCTTTTAAACAGCTTATTTCTTCCCTATAGTTCAAATCATTTCTGCAGGTCACACACCACCTTTATTTTCCCAACATAATCACTGGGATTATAAAAGAGATAGCATCATCATATGCACTTGACAACTTGGAAAGGTACACATAAGGGATTCATCCAAGATGCATCAGTAGTGACAGAGATGACTTGAAAATTCACAGGGACACTTGGGTAGAACTAATAAGTTTGTTTTATTAAGTGTCTGGCTTTTCTTAAGCAGACTCTTCCTTATCTCACCATTTGCTCTCTCTGGCAGGAAATCACTGATCAGTGTTGGCTTTATTCATTCTGTTTAATAATCAGAAAGCTTTGCTGTGGCTGCTTCCTTATAAAATGAAAACAGGCTACTTATCAAATTCTATGCCCTGGCAGTGCATTTATTAACATACAAGCTCCTTTTGGTCAGGAGGAATTTGTTGCAGGTCATATGCAACCTTGGACAAATTAGCCTCTCCAAACTTCTTTCTTCAGTTGTAACATAAATATAATTATTGTCCTGTCTTCCTCACAGACATAGTCATGAAGATGTAAGTAATCATGTAAATAGAATTTTAGAAGTAACTGAAAGCATTTTACATATATATCACTAAAATAAAATGTATAAAATACAAAATAACATTATTTATTCCTACTTTCTTGTCCAAGAAAACAACAATTTGGTAGGAGTCCCTTGGAACCTGCCAGGCACAATAACTGTGGGTTTTAATTCTTTATGAAAAAAAGAATGGAAAATAGATTGCATCTTAGAAAAAAAGAAAGATCTATTAATTCAGTGCAAATATTAGTCAGTGTTTCTAGGAAGTATTGAAGTTCTAGTGCCTGACTTATCCATGTGTATTCATTTTATAATGTCTGTGGATCAGTAGCCAGTGTGAACAGAACATTGCACAATCCTGAATTTGATACTTGTATAGTGAAGGAGATAGTGCTTTAAAGACCTTCCCATGCATTGTCATCTGTTTCTAGATGAAATACAGTCCTTGACTTTTCAAAGAGATTATTATTAAGGTCCTGGATAAACACATGGTCATTTTCAGTTCAAAATGAGTAAAAGAGAGACTCTGAGTCAAAAATATGTTACCGATGTTCCCCCTTTAATAATATTACTAAATCTCCCAAAAGTTTAACTAAAATTTAACCAAATTCGATCATATTTAGAAGAAAAGGCAAGACTAGGAATAAGTTTGCTACAAAACATTGGTTTCCCTGGATGATATTCAGGGTTTAGTAAGTCATATAGGAAAGCAACCATGATCTGCACAAGGTTCCATGTCCCTTTGTCATAAACCTATGTCCAAATAAAAAATAGAGAGGTATTAAATGTGATAGACACCATTTTACACCTGAAAAAAATAGTTAAGTATTGCTTTAGAACAATGATCATCTTTGAAGTCTGCCTGCAACTTTATTAGGTTCTTATGGCTTGGATATCTTTTATTCTTTCACCATTTGTAAATTGAATGCTCTTTTCCAGATACTGGAAACAGTTTGCCCACATGCCCCGCCCAAAAAAGCAATAAACCACAGACCTGAAAGTCCCCAAACTGACAAGACATTTTAATACGTAAGTGTGAAAAACCTTGCCTCTAGACCATTTGTGGTGATAAAGTTAAAACTTGCAAGAAAAAAAAAATCAGTCTTCAGAATCTTCTTTCTTCAATTGGAATGAAATATTTCATCTGGGCTGCTTAAATGCAAGTCATTAAAATGATTAGGTATCTTTCTTTGTCTCTGTTTTTATTAATAGCTGGGACTCCAGAATGTAAGTATCTTCTATTCTTAACACATGCAAACATTAAGTGAATTTCTAGTGATTATATTGTTAAATTACAGATAAACAAAATTTTCAAAACCCTTTCTGCCTCCCTCAACTCTTACGTTTGATATTACTGCATATCAGTAAAATTATAACTTCAGGTAGGATTGCTGTTTTTTAAGCTTTGAAGATAATGTAGTAACTGTCACCAGAAGAATTATATGTAAATAAATGCTTGGATCTTTTTTGTGCAATCTTTTGGCTTACTTTTGTAGGTTTCAATATGGAAATTATTGGAGGAAAGGAAGTATCACCTCATTCCAGGCCTTTCATGGCTTCCATCCAGTACAATGGCATTCACACTTGTGGAGGAGTTCTGATTCATCCGCAGTGGGTGCTGACAGCAGCCCACTGCCATCGTAGGTGAGTCCCTCCACATTTCCATGTGCGTGTGCTTCTTTCAAGATGGCTAGAAGAGAAGTTTGACTCTCTTGGGTGAGGATCTGAACTGTCCTTAGCTTCAGTGATCTGGTGGGGGTTAGGGGCCTTCTTACACACTCACATTTTTGCTCTGGATTTTCCTTTGGGAAAGAATGGAGGTTCTTTTCCCATGCAAGATATTAGACAAATCCAAGTTCTCAGTCTAATGCCTCAGGTACAGAAATAACGGAAGCAGCTGCATTCCTGAGGTATTTAGACCAGACTTCTCAGGGGAAGATCAGAGTACCTGAGCTTTCCTTGTCTTCTTCAGCATCCCCATTTTACAAGTGAAGAATAATAATCACAGTACAGTGGTCCCCCGTCATCTGTGGAGGATATATTCTAAGACATTCCTCAGATGCCTGCTTCAAAGGTACTGAACCCTACATGCACAATTTTGTCTATACACTCAAACTTCTGATAAAGTCAAATTTATAGATTAGGCTCAGTAAGAGATTAGCAACAACAATAATAAAATAAAACAATTATAACGATATAACAAAAGTTATTTAAAAATTGTAAATTGTTTATTCAATTTAAAATATCCAATTTTCAAATAGCAGTTGACCACAAGTAACTGAAATCTCAGAAAGCAAAACTGCATACGTGTAAGGGGAGACTACCATATCCTGTTTCATGATGCTTCAAGAATTAGATAGCTCCTATGTAAGTATTTTAGCATGATTGGCACATTTAATAAGAACAAATCCATTACATCCAATATTATTAGTACATGTATGAGAAGTCTGATTTGCAGTGGATGTTTGGACTCTTATCATAGTCACTTAACCCAGACCTCTGCCACCCACAGTTTGGGAATCACAGCTATTTCACGCAGAAAAAAAAATTGTAGATGATTTATGCAAAGAGAAAAAGAGTGAGTTATTTTTCAGGGTTACTTAGAATGAAAACTTTTCTGAAGACAAAGCATAACCCTCCAAAGTCCATTTCAGACTAGGATTCTCTTGCTTCATCTAATAAAGTTCAAAACCTATCTTAGGATGCTGCAATCATCACAAAAAAGGAAAAACAGTAGAAAACTAATTTGGTATTTGTTATTTCATTTGTTATTTCAATAGCTGGATGGAAAAAATGAAACAAACTGAAGGATTTTTTTTGTTTTGTTTTCATTTTTTTTTTGGTTAGGCCTGATGCACAGTATATGAAGAACCATAAAGTGCTATAGAAAATAAATAATACTAAGTTGAATTTTCAATTTTGTCAAGTGGGCTTAACTCAAGAGAAGTGGTTTCTCAAATTGGGAGAAAGAGATTATTTTAAAAAAGAGTGGAGAGAGATCTTGGAGTTAAAAAAAAAAGATTGCTAAATATTATTTTAAATGACTGCCTGGCATATAAAGAACTCCAAAATATGTAGATAAAATTTCCTCTACAGGACACTTGGGTGTAAAAATGTAGGCAGATCAGTGCTTAGAAAAATATTAAGGCTTATGAAATTCAAAATATTTATGAAACAGTTCAATGGTGGCTTCCCACAAATGTACTCACTCATATCCTGTGGGAATAGCTTACTAACCCCAGGCCTCCCTCTCCGCAAAATGGCAAAGTGGACCAAGTTGGAGGCTACTCCCTTCTTACCCGCCCCTCTTCACTCAGTACCTCCCTTAGTTCCCTGTCAAATATAAAAGGAAACAGGTAAAAGTTTTCCTGCATATTCTCATTTTTAGCATTTTAACTAGAAACAAATCCTCACCAGCTGTTGTCCCCTGTCCTCCTAGGTGTCATCTGAGCCCATTCCTCATGGAATGCTTCCCCCTCTCTCACCTGCTTAGCAAGGTAGTAGGCAGAACCCTCTCAAACACTCAAGGCTCCCTGAGTAAAATGGTAAACTCTTCAAGCTCTGGATTCAAACCAACTGATTTCCAACCCAGGCTGCCTGTGCAGCCTGGAGCCTCCACCTAATATCTGATTGTCAATTTACCTGAACCTTAAATTCCTCATTTGTGAAGTGGGGAATCATCATAATACCTACTTCATGAGGCTATTGTGAGTTTTAAGTGAGAGAAATTTTATAAAATGCATAGCATGGAACATAAGAGTTTATTACCCATTATCAAGTATTGTTATTTCTGTCCCTTCCATGGTTATAATCAAGGGGCTAATATGATGATCCACTTGTACTGATGGGATGAGACTGGGAAAGTCTCACTCTGTGAGGCAAAACAGACCTCCAAGAAATAGGAACCCTGTCTTTGCTGCGGGGACTCTGGAGTGGAAGCACTTCTCAGAGTCAAGACAGGCTGACTGAGGAAATAAGAGGCTTGAAATGGCTTGGCATGGGGCTTACTGAGGAGTCAAGGAAAGAGCACTGGACTTGGAATCACAAAAGCTGGATTGGGGACCTAATTACCCTATTTGGACCAGTCAGAGAATGCACTTTTACTAGTGAGGAATATACCACTCATCAATTTTAACACTAAGAAGGAAGGGTGTTGTTAGGCTCAATTGAGACACTTTTTAGAGACATTCTCAGGAGATAGTGGAAAAGAATTGTTATAAGCAATACTATGGTTCTCCTCCATATATAATTCTATTCCAGGTAAGTCCAGGATGGGACTCAGGACACTCCATTTTAAACAAATAGCTCCAGGTGATTCTGAAATGACTCTAAAGACCATTCTTGGAGAAACCCTGAGTTGCACAAATGAATTACACTGGTATTATTAGTTCTTCTCTAGGTAAATTCAGATCTAGGTTTAGCTAAAGAGATGGAATACTAGAACTCAGACAATTTCTGGTAACCCCTGGGCAGAAAAATTGACCTTGGTAGGAAGGATCTTCAGTTGAGGGGTATCTAGAAAGCAAAATGGCCTGTTTGAGTTGTTTTTTGGTTTAGACTGTCCCAGTGAAGAAAAAAATAATCAAAATTTATAAAAGGCAGTAGCTAGTCAAGGAAATAAGTAAAAGATGAAGGAGAACCATAAATTTCCTTAACACCCCTCCCTTCATCACACTCCACCTTCCACACCCTGCATCTGTCCTTCACAACCCTCCTTGTATGAGTTGTTTATGGAGAAGCACACATTTCTGTGAGAGTGCTAATCCTCAGTATTTTATATCACCTTCCCCTCCAAAGCTTTGGGGTTAGTGGGTGTGTTGAATTTGAATTTGAATCAGTCCTAGGAAATCCAATCTGTATTCTATGAGAAATTTCATCCCCGTACTGGTTTTGCAATAGGCAAACTTTTCAACAAATAGAGCTGGAATTCCCAAAATAAACTCTTTTGGTAGAAACCAAGAAGTGGTAATTCCAGGCAGTCACAGGTCTGCCATGTGCAAAACCCTTCCCACCACAGTCATGTGCACATTCTCCTATCCTAAAACAATCATTTCTTTCTTTCTCTCATGTTTCTGTGTCCTTAATTTTTATTAATCTTTTTGTAATCTATATGGATGAGTATACGTATTTTCACTGGTTTCTGCCTTGATCCCATTTCAACTAGCCAAGAAATAGATACGTGTAAATAAATAAATATAATTATTTTTATAACCTTCCTTCTACTAAAACAGGATTTCAGATGGCTTTCAAAAAGACACATACTGGGGCTGGAGCAGTGGCTCAGCGGTTTTGGCGCTTGCCTGGCAAGCACGAGGACCCAGGTTCAAACCCCAGCACCACGTACACAACTGAGTATTGGAGCAACAAAGGCCATGTGAAAAATTAAATAAAGTTATTTCTGTCTTTCTCTGTCTCTCTCACTGTCCCCCTCTCTTAAAAAAAAAAAAAGACACATACTGGGGACTGGAGCGGTGGCTTGGCGGTTATGGCGCTTGCCCAGCATGCGCAAGTACACAGATTCAAACCCCAGCACCCACGTACACAACTAAGTGTCAGAGCAACAAAAGCCACGTGAAAAACTAAATAAAAATTGATTCTCTCTGTCTCTCTCTCTCTCTCACTGTCCTTCTCTCTCATTAAAAAAAGCCACATACTGCAAGGGGCTATATCTGTAACATACAAACTTTCCAAGGTGTTACCACAAACTATTTAAAAATCATTTCTGTTTTCATCATTGGCTATAAATATAACATTATCAAACATACAAGTAACGGTCTGGAGCTGTGGCTCAGCAGTATTGCGCTTGTCTGGCATGCATGAGGACCCATATTCAAACTCCACCACCACATACACAACTAAGAGTCAGAGCAATGAAAATCAGATGAAAAACTAAATAAAACTGATTCTCTCTCCCTCTCTCTCTCGCTCTCCCTCATTCTCCCTCTCTCTCTTTAAAAAATTACAGGTAAATCAGATCAATTATAGCATTAGCGAAACACCAGTATTAGAACTATGTACAATCAGAGATTTTGTTTTGTAAAGCAAAAAAAAAAAAAAAAAAAAACAGTGTTTCTTCATCTGACTCTCTGGTTTATACCCTATAAATCTCTACAAGGGAATCACCAATAGCTACTAACATTAATGTATCTTCATTTCAAATTTGT
This sequence comes from Aplodontia rufa, assembly GCA_004027875.1. Lineage (NCBI taxonomy): Eukaryota > Metazoa > Chordata > Mammalia > Rodentia > Aplodontiidae > Aplodontia > Aplodontia rufa. The sequence goes on along the minus strand of PVKS010023606.1, from coordinate 4,318 downwards.
AAGTATTTTCGCCTTGAGAAAAGTTTTCCTTTCTCATCCAAATCATCTTTCTGATTGACTGGACAGGACATTTGAGCATATTCGTCTGCCATATAATGGGTCCCCTGATGCCTGAGATAAGGTGTCAATATAGAGATCAACATTAATAGAGCTGAGTCTTTACCCTAATCATTTAAACACTTAATAATGGAAAAAGTGAAAAGTTTCTGAAGTTGGGTGTGGTGACGCATGCACCTGTTATCCCAGAAACTTGGGAGTCTAAGGCAGGAGAAACAGAAGTTTGAGGCCAGCCTCAGCAATTTAGCAAACCCTTGTCTCAAAATAAAGAGGACTTAGAATGTAGTTCATTGGTATAGTGAACCAGGATTCAATCCCCAATGTCAGCGGGAAAAAAGTTCTGGAGATGAATATGATGGATAAAAAAAAAATATATATACACACACACACACACACACACACACACATATATACACACACACATATATATAATGCTCTTATATTTATATATATTAAATATATATGTATATATAATCTTATATATATATATATACATTTTAAATGGCAAAAATGGAATCTTGTTATATGTATATCCCTATATATATTTGCACAATAAAAAATTCCTTAATAGTAATGGGTATAAATCTCAAACCACAGACTCAAGAAATATAATACCTTTAGTTTTATGTAACTGAACACAATTTTGGGTTAACTTGCTCTAAGTCAATTAGGATCTCACCTGTTTTTCTCTCACAGTCAGGTGCAAGTTCCGATATTCTTTGGCAATGATGGGAACTCAGGCTGGGATGGGGTTGTGGGCAAGTCATCTGGCCCTTGATGTCATCCACTCATGATGGGATCCACTAAGACCTCCACCCAATCCTAAACAGGCTATGTTGGAATTTGTCCTTGGTTGTGTATATCTATGACTCTCTCTCTCTCTCTCTGCTATCTCGCTCCCCACTGGAAGATTTGGAAATCATTCTGTTATTGCCATTCTCTTCGCCATTTTTTTTTTTTCAGGTTTGCCAAAGGCCATTTTCCCACAGTGGTTTTAGGAGCACATTCTCTCTCAAAGGATGAACCCTCCAAACAAATACTTGAGATTCAAAAATTCATACCATTCTCAAGACTTAGATCAAATGATATCATGTTAGTAAAGGTATGTATCATTGTCTTCCATCAATTTCTTCAACATTCTTATACAGCAGGACTCAGTCAATTAAAGAATCTACATGAAAGCATTCTGTTAGCACCCTTCCCATGTTTGAGAGGATTATGATACATTCTGTAAAGATCTATTTTAATCTATTTATCACTTTAAAAGAAACAAACCTTTAAGACAAATGCATCAGGGATACATTTATATGAGAAAAACCAACTCTGTTGCTCACATATGTAGGAGGCAACATCCCAACAGGCCCAAAGATCCACAATGAAAGCTTTCTCCCAAATAATTTTCTAATTAACAATTGAAAAATATGACAGTCATTTATACAAAAGAGCCAACCAAGTGACTTCTGGGACTCAGAAGTGAGTTACAGCTTGGTCTAGACCATACTTTGTCTAGTCCAAATGTAATCTAGACCATACTCAAGGGTCCAATCCAGCAGGAAACAGCCCAGTCCTCAAAGTCATGACCCATGGATGTTATTCCACAGAAAACCATCCAAGCCAGGTCAAAGGCCATATGCTCGAGACTGGGCAGAATTCCTGCTCTGAATAAGCTGCCTCCCTTGAGCATCAGTGAGCTCCACAGGGAAAAGAAAGCATGTTCAAAAAGTAACAACCACAAATGCAGCTGCAGGCTACCACCAAAGTAGATTCAAGAAGAAGGGACGTTCTCCTAACACAGAGAGACCACACATTCAATGCACAGGCTAATAACAGAATACTAATAGGAAAGAATGATAATTTATTCTTTTTTTTTTCATTTTATCAGCTTCACCCAGCCGCAAAACTCAATGAGCATGTCCAGCTGCTCCACCCGAGATCCAAAAATTATATTAGAGCTGGAACCAAATGCCAAGTTACTGGTTGGGGATCCACTGACCCAGACGTTTTAAGTGTTTCTGATACCCTGCAAGAAGTCACGGTTACCGTCATAAGTAAAAAAGTTTGCAACAGCCAAAGTTATTACAACCACAATCCTATTATAACCAAAGACATGCTATGTGCAGGGGATGCCAGAGGCCAGAAGGATTCCTGCCAGGTAAAAGTCTTTTATTTAGACAGGCATCTCAGAGTGTTATACCACAGTCCAGGTCCAGTATGCTCACTAGCAATGAGGAGGAGAGGCCTGGAGAAAACATAGTCACTGTTCTAGAAATGTACTTTCCACTAGTGCACAGTGTCTTCTGTTCTTTTACATATACCAATTTGAGTGGAAGAACTTCCCCAACGCTTAAGAAGCATTCATTAAATTGTTAATGAGGAAAGTAGATTGCATCTGACAACTTTTATAGGCTACAGAGGAGTTAGCGTCCTTAGAACATCTACAAATCCTAAGTTCATGAGTGGTGATTAGAAGATGATTTACCCCTCCCCCCAAAAGCCCCACCTTTTCAATTAATCAATAGGGAGATCTAATAAGACTCAATATAAAAAGCTCAAATATACAATATGTTTCCTAAATAATGTTGACTGTCTTAGTCTGCTTGGGCTGCTATAGCAACGTAACTATGAACATCCTATAACGTAAAGTGAGTGGCTTATAAATATGGAAATTTATTTTTCACAGTCCTGGGGGCCAGGAAGTCCAAATCAAAGTGCCAGCAGATTTAGTATCTGGTGAAGGCTGTTTTCTGCCTTCTCCTAAATGGCCTATTTTCACTTTAACCTCACATAGTGGAACGGGTGAAAGGTCTCCCTCAGGCCTTTCTTAAAAGGCCCTAATCCCATTCATGAGGACTCCTCCCCCATTACCTATCGCCTCCCAAAGACCCCACCTCCTAATACTATCACCTTCAGGGGTAAAGATTTCAACATATGAGTTTGGGGACAGGGACAGAGGTCATAAACATTGAGACCATAGCACTGACTGACAAAAAGAATTAATAGTCATTATATTTTCCAAAACCTTCTGCTTAAAATTGGTAAGGAAAAGATTGGGTGTGTGTTTATAGTTGACTAATAAGTAGTACAGATGGATTACCAATTTTTTAAAAAATTAGAATAAAATATTTACTATCTGCGGTACCCCAAGACCATTGTCCTCCTGACCGTGTCATCATGGCTGACCAGTGGACAAGGCCCTGCAGTTTGCCATGTGGCCAGCAGCTGAGGCTGAATCTGTTCTTCACATTTGAAAACCAGCTCTTTGCCTAAAATAACATGCCAACCCCTCTATAACTCTCACTTTTCTTCAAAGAATTTAGTTGCATGTTTTGTTGTTAGAATGAGTCCTCAAAAAGCATTTCATTCAGCAAGTATATATATCCATAGTACTATGCTCCACCATGTGAGGATGCAAATGGACAATAAAGAAGACAGTCCGAAATCTCGACGTTTACTGTGCTATATCTCTTTTTTTTCTGATATCAGCGTCGCCTGGATTTCAGGCCCAAAATGAAACTCACAATCTAGAAAACTTACTTTATTTCAGTGGATTATTTCAAACTATATGTTCCCCCATTCTTTAAAAAATAAACCTCAATAGGCAGTGATTACCAAAAGGAATGTAGGTATACTTTGACAAAGAAGAGGTGCGCAGTGTTGACATAGAGCAAAGTCGCAGTCAGAGACATGAACAGAGAGAAAAACAGAGAGACAGACACAGAAATATAGTCCTAGAGAGAGAGAGAACCTATACTGAGTAAGAAACTGTGTCGAGGCAGTGGCAGGGCACAAAAAAAATGAAGACCCAGATAAGAACATGCTAGGCAATTGACAGCTGCAAGAAAAATCTCAAAAGCTTCTTACCATTTCCTCCTTTCCAGGGTGACTCCGGTGGCCCCTTGGTCTGCAACGGCATCTTCCATGCCATAGCCTCTGCAGGTCATAAATGTGGCATTGCCAAGAAGCCTGGCATCTATACCCTGTTAACCAAGAAATACCAGATTTGGATCAAAAGCAATCTTGTCCCACCTCATACATATTGAGATTGCAAACCATTTTCTCAAATCTTCCAGTTACTTGCTCTTTTTCATAATATGCTCATAGATCAATGTTATCTTCAAATAGAGCTCAGTTAGGGTAAATATCTGTACTTGGAAGACTCCTTTTATTACAGAACCAAGTTCTTTTTCAGTTACATCACTATTGTATTTTTTACCATGCTGATTTCATCCTAAATAAAATTTAGAGGACTCTTCATTGTCTT